>MU091270.1:0-13028 GCA_014858505.1 Corymbia citriodora subsp. variegata
CCAGAGATAAAGAGAGGAATTCTCTCACAGGATAGGATGCAAATAAATAGAATCCTCAGCCATTTTGAGAACTGGATTATCTTTTGTCAATTCAAGCTCACAAGCATCAGTGCCAATCCCATGAGTCACACCGTATATTCTAGTTGCGCCCCAGGCAAAATGCACCTAATCAAATTACATTGATTCCCTCCTCCCTCGGTATCATCAAGACCTTGGTGGCATCCGCATCTTCACTGGATCGACAGAAATTGTCTCATGTTCTTCCTTTTTGCTTATTTTCCATATTCAAAGTCTAATGAGTACATCTAGATGCAATTAGCCCTTTACCTAAGACACTTGAAGCATTCAACATAAGACCATTAGATTAGATAGAGGTGCCAAAATGGGTCTTAAACACATTTATGACCCATTTAAAACATAAATGGGTCATAAATGGATTAGTTAAATTTTAAAGAGGCTACTTAAATGAGTTTAAAGATTGAAAGTTTAGAATAAATGGATTATATGGGAAAGACTTAAGATTCACTTCTAAACCGGGAAAATTGTTCAAAAAGTCCTAAATGTTTTGCATTTTTGCCAATTCAATTATAAACATTTTAATTTTGCTAATTTAGTCTTAAACCTTTTTACTTCTTATCAATTGAATCCATTTGGCCTAGAAAATGTTGACGTGGACACATCGGCACTGATGTGGCATTTTTTAAATAATATTTTAATAGCAATTTGAATTTTTTTACTTTTTATTTTTATACTTTTTTTGGGGTTTGGGATTTGGCCTACAAGTGTTGCCAGCCAAACCTCGCCGGTCCGAGGCAAGGGCCGGCCAACCCTTCTCGGCTCTAGGTGACGGCGTCTTGACCTTTGCTAGCCCCAGGCAAGGGCCATGATGCCCTTGCTAGATCTGGCTAGGTGAGGGGGGTGACCTTACTTGAGGCCGTCACCTAGGGCTAGCGAGGGGGTTGCTAAGCCCTTGCCGTTTTTGGGTGAAGGTTCGTGCGCCATTGCTTTTGTTGATGAGGGCGTTGCGGTCCTTGCCCAAGGCTGGCAAGGGTTGTGACGCTGTTGCCCAGAGTCGGCGAGGGTTGGCCTGCCAAATCCCAACCCCTAAAAAAAAAAGTAAAAAAAATCATAAAAAATTCAAAATATTATTAAAAAATGCCACGTCAACATTTTTAGGCCAAAACTGGCCGAATTGACTCAATTTGCAAGAAATGAAATGGTTTAAAATTGAATTGGCAAAAGTGTAAAATGTTTAAGACATTTTGGACAATTATCCCTTTCTAAACTTATTTAAATAGCTCACACTCTCACTTTTCCTTTTTAGTCTTATAAAATATTTATTATTAAAATTGAAATTATAATTTTTTTTCTTTTTCTTTTTTCCTTTTTCCTTTTTATTTTTCTTTCTTTTTCAACCAGTTGTCGGCTATGATGATGATTGGTGACCGATCAAGCAAGGGCTCGCCAGGAAAGGGCCTTTGGTGAGCCCTTGTTGACGAGGTCGAGCTTGTTAATGTGTGAGGTTGAGGCTTTGCTTGAGGTTGGCTAGGGTAGAGCCTCAAGCTCATCGGCCATAGGCAAGCTTGATTCGCTGGAATCAAGTGAGACCAGCTCCTTGAGGCTAGTCGTCGACTATCGTCGTGGTCGGTGATTAGCTAAAGGAGAGGGAAACAAGAGAGAAGAAAAAAAATAAAAAATAAAAAATAAAAAATATTTAAAAATTCGATTTTTAAAAAATAAAGTAATTAAAAAATAATTTTCCAAAAATAATTTAAAAATTAAAAATAAAAATTAAAAGAATGAAAATTCGATTCAAAAATAAAAAAAATATATTAAAAGGAAAACATGGAGGAAAATCAAATAAATTTTTTCAAATTTTAGGCTAACACCTAAGAATATTGTTATTTTTCTATAAAATGACTTCCTAAAAAAAGTTTTCAAGAAAAAATGGAGCCTCAATTTAAAAAAAAATAATTATAAAAATTGTTCAATAAATTTGTATCAAATGAGAGTGTTTTAGCAATACCATTTAAAAAAAAAACATAAGAAACAAGCTTTCCAAGATTTGCAAATATTTAGCAATATAATTTTAAAAAAATTATAAGAATAAATTTTCCTAGATTTGGTTAAATATGGGAATATTAGCAATATGGGTCGGGTTGGGTATAGATTGAGTATGAGTTGAGTTGGGTATGGGTCAAAAATTTTATATTATATTTAAATGGATCATAAATAGGTTAATATGTCAATTTGGGTCGGACTATTTATGACATGACCCAAACTCAACCCGACCTGCCCATTTAATAGTTCTACCATTGGGATGAACATGAGAGGACTCACGGTGGCCATCCTTAGGAGCACTAGGTTGAGTATTCGCTATAGTCTCATATGTGTGGGCGAGTGATTTCGCAATGGGGGATTTTTGCCTGAGTGTATGGGAAGGATGTGTATAGAGATGGCCTATTGAAGGTTAAAGAAAATAGAACAAAGGACAACTTATGATCATCACTAAGATATAAAGGCCGTGTCATCAATTGAGAATAAATATCAGGATTGACGAAGTTCACTACCAAGGCTTAAATGACGAACCACTTGTCAAGGATAAATGATTTTGGGATAGGAGAAACTCGCCACTAAGGCCTAAAGGAAAACTCACCAGCTGAGAATAAATAGCTTCTTGGTTCTTTACCGATGAGTAATCCATGCTCTAAGGATAAAGTAACCAATAAAGGAATAATCCACTCTCCAAAAAGTGTTCATTCTCACAAAGGAAATCTCACAAATTTTCATTTATCAAATCGTTTGTGTTACAATCGAGAAGCTTCCTCTATTTATAGGAGAAATAATAACTTAGGCTTTTTCTAAAAATAGAGCTAGCATATCAGGAATGTAAATCTCTAGAAACTAACAAAATAATTACCATATCTTACTATATCTAATCATATCTTATTGTATCTCACAATATCATAGCAAATCTCCAAAAACAATTATTCCATCTAGAAATACAAGATGACTTATTTCAAATAAACCATTTTATTTGAAAACTCAAGTTTTGATCCATTAAAGTAGGTTATACCCAAAGTTTATCTTGGCTTGGGTTAACATCGATAGAGCCGATGTTGAATTTGTCGATAGAAGTAAATCGGATGCTTCCACATCATCCTTCCTGGGTTATTTGAGATTTGTCCTCAAATTTGAGAAATCTTCATCCTCCAAATAAGGAGAAAGATCTCCCACATTAAAAAGTTGTTAAAACTCCAAACTCTCTAGAAAAATTAATCTTGTAAGCATTATAACCAATTCGCTCGATAACTTTAAATGGGTCATCAGCTCTCGGAATGAGTTTGCTCTTTCGACGAGATGGAAATCTCTCATTCCTCAGATGAAGCCATATAAGATCTCCTAGTTGAAATTGAGCCTTCTTCCGATATTAATTAGCTTTCTTCTTATAAGACTCGTTAACTTTCTCAATCTTGGTTTGAATCTGCTCATGAAATTTCTTCATCAATTCAGCTTTTTCTTTGCTATTGAAGTTCACTTGTGAGTTAGATGGAATTGGAATCAAATCAATCAGTGTGAGAGGGCTAATTCCTTACACAACTTCAAAAGGGGATCGACTCGTAGTATAGCTTGGAGATTGATTGTAAGCAAACTTAGTATGTGCAAGTTTCAAATCCTAATCTTTTAAAGACTTACTCACCATGCTTCTAAGAAAAGTAGTGAAAATGTGATTGGTTACCTCCGTTTGGCCATCGGTTTGGGGATGACAAGTGATGTTGAAGAAGAGCCGCATACCGAGCATTCTATATAGTGTTTTCCAGAAGTAGCTCAAGAACTTGGAATCACGATCTGATATAATGGTTTTCGATACTCTATGAAGGCGAATAATCTCCTTAAAATATAATTTATTAACATGAAATGCATCATCAGTCTTATGACATGGCACAACATGAGCCATTTTAGAGAACCGATCAACATCCACCATGATGGCATCTTTTCCCCTTTTGGTTTTTGGAAGAGCCACAATAAAATTCATACTCACATCTTTCCAAAGCCGCAATGAAACCAGAAGAGGAGTATACAATCCTTGATGAAATTGACTCTTTACTTTTTGACAAGTTGCACATCTCGAGATGATAGCATGCATGACTCCAATCATTTTTGGCCAATAAAAATGCTCTTGAAGAATCTCAAGAGTTTTGTTAATACTGAAATGTCCAGCCAATCCCCTACCATGTGCTTCTCGTATCAGCAACTCTCGAAAAGAACTCTTGGGCATACATAAATGATTTCTTTTAAAAGGAAACTCATCTTGTAGAGAATAAGTACCTTGAACTCCTTGCTTAAAGTTGTCAATAATTGATGAAAATTTCGGGTCTTTAGAATCTAACTCCTTCATTGATCGCAAGCCAAGGATTTGAGAATCTAGAATGGCTAGTATGGAATATCTTCTCAATAACGCATTTGCAACAACATTTGTGTGGTTAGGTTTATATTTTGGGACAAAAGAAAAGGATTGAATAAATTCTACCCATTTTGCATGTCTCGAATTGAGCTTGCATTGCCTGCTAATAAACTTGAGAGCCCCGTGATCAGAATGAGGAGCAAATTGCTTTGGCTTTAAATAATGACTCAAATGATCAAGAGCTCAAACAATGGCATAAAACTCCTTGTTATAAGTTGAATAGTTCTTCTTTGAATCAGTCAATGTCTATTGAAATATGCTAAAGGTTTTCGGACTTGCACAAGAACAACACCAACAACGACTCTGCTTGTATCACACTTAACTTCAAATACTTTATTGAAATTAGGAAGGGTGAGAATAGGTGACTCATAAAGAGCTTGATTAACTCAAAGGCGTTTTGAGCAAGTTTTGTCCATTCGAAAGAACCTTTCTTCATGCATTTGGTTATAGGAGCCATGATAGTACTGAAGTCCTTCGCAAATCGCCGATAAAAAGAAACACGACCACAAAAACTCCTTACATCAGAAATGGATATCGGAACCAGCCAAGTTTTCATAGCTTCTACCTTGGATTGATCGATGGAGATCCCATCTTTAGAAACCACATATCCAAGGAATATAACGTTTAGAGAGAAGAACTCACATTTCTCAAATTTAGCATAGAGTTATTGTTCCCTCAAGTCATTGAATACTTGTTTTAGATGAGAGATGTGCTCCTCCTTGTTCCTATTATAAACAAGAATATAATTGAAATAAACAACAACAAATCAACCGATAAGGAATGAAAAACCTCATTCATGAGCCTCATGAAGGTATTTGGAGCATTTGATAATCTGAATGGCATAACCAACTACTCATAAAAGTCTCATTCAGTTTTAACAGCTGCCTTCCATTCATCACCTTCTCGCATCTTGATTTGGTGATAGCCACTCCGTAAATCTATTTTCAAGAATATGGTAGAACCATATAATTTATCAAGCATATCATCAATTCTAGGTATGGGGTTACCTATACTTAATAGTGATGTTGTTAATAGCTTGGCTATCAACACATATTCTGAATGAACTATCCTTCTTGGGCATGAGTAAAGCCAGAATGAAACATGGGCTCATGCTTTCTCGGACATACCGTCTATCGATAAGTTCATCGACTTGTTTTTGCAACTCCTTTATTTCCTTTGGATTAAATCAATACGCTAGTTTGTTGGGTAGAGGAGCATTGGGTAGTAAATCGATGTGATGCTCAATACCTCTAATGGGAGGTAATCTTGGTGGCAATTCCTTTGAGAAAACATCTACAAATTCTTTCAACAAGAAATGCATTTTGCGATGTAGATGACTCTCTTTCTCACTCTTTTTCTCTACCATAAGCAAAACATAAACATCCTTTTGTTTGCTAATGGCTCTCTCAACCCATGTTTCACTCAAGAAAATATTTTCTTTACTTGTGTTTCCCACCCAAGGTTGATTTTTATGTATAATGGAAGGATTCAAGGCTACAAGAGTAATGCATTTTTGTTTCTTATTAAACGAGTACATGTTCTTACGCCCATCATGCACAACATATCTATCATATTGCCACAGTTTTCCCAATAACAAGTGACATGCATCCATATGAATCACATCACAAAGAACTTGATCTTTATTATTCTTCCCAATCGAAAATGATATGAGAGCTCATTTGTTTATCTTGAGATCATTTCCTTGATTGAACCATTGGAGCTTGTACGGTTGGGGATGTTTAGTTGTTGAAAGCTTCAGTTTGTCGATCAAGGTTGTTGAAGCGATGTTGATACAACTTCTGCTATTGATAATGACTTAACAAACTTTCTCATTAATAGTACAACGGGTGTGAAATATGTTCTCCCTTTACTCATTCTCATTCTTTACGGATGACCAATAACTCCCTATCATCAACTTTCTCCATGATCTCCTCTCTTTTTTTCTTTTTCTTTTCTTCCGTTTTTTTTTAAGACTTAGAACCATTTTGGTCCGGATTGTTCTCAGCTTCTTGAAGTGCCAAATTGATCTCCTCAATTTCTTGAAGAGTCATAACTCTCTGATTTGGACAACTAGCTTGTAAATGCCTATAATCTTGACACTTGAAGCATTTTCTTATGAAACATTGAGGTTTCTTTTGGAGTTCTTTGGAGGACTTCACAAACTTCTCCTTGCCTTTGTCTTTTGTCAACGCATTCTCAACATTGCTTGAGAAAGCACTCTTAAAGTAATATGTCCCTTTTATCAACATTTTGGAAGAAAACCTCTTGCTATTCTTTAATTGTTTCTCGACTTTCACGACCAGTTTGCATACATCTTCAAATGACCAATAAGGTTGAAATTCAACCAAATCAACAATTTCTTGATTTATTCCGCCAAGAAATCGAGTAATGGTTTGCTCCAGAACTTCATACCTTATCTTGAGTTGTTCAAATTCATGGATGTATTCTTCAATGCTCATCTCTTGTTGTCTTAGCTTGAGGAACAAATTTTGCTTGTAATTGTCAAGCAAGAACCTCCTGTTCATCAACTTCTTGAGTTTTTCCCAAGACCAGATTCAATTTTTTCCTTTTTGAGTTCGTTGATTTTTCAGATTTTCTCACTATAGAGAAGCATATTTTGTTAATTCAGGACAACAACCTTGCTCTCTTCTCATCGGAGTAAGACTTGAAGTCGAATATTCATTCGGTTATGTGTAGCCAATCAACAAAGTTATCAGGATTGAGACTAAATTTAGGTACCTCCATTTTGATGTCATGTTCATTCTCTTTATGATTCCTTCTTCGTCTTTGGTTTCGATATTCATAATTATTGAGGTTGCTGCTAGTGGAATCAGAATCACCACTCGAACTTTGACGAGAATCAGCATCATCATGCTGACAATGATTGTTAGGATGCCTTGTAGGTCGTCCTTGCCTTGGTGGATCCTTGAGAAGATTGAGGACACACTCCATTTGTTGTTGAAGATTTTGAATAGCACGATCTCGCCTTTCATTGTGTGCTTGCTCCAAAGTTAAACGACATGCGGACCTCTGGAGTGCCAAAAGTTGGCACAAAGGGACACTTAAGTGTCAAAAGTTACAAAAGGTACATTTAAGTGCCAAAATCGGAGCAAAAGGGATCACTTAAGTGCCAATGGCGAAAAATTCCGGCCAAATTGCCACGTGTCCATTTTCCGGCGACTTCATTTGCTGACGTGGCATTTTTTTCAAAATAAAAAATCCACGTGGCAATTTTTTGAAAAAAAATTGCCCACGTCAGATTTTTGAAAAATTAAAATCGATTTTATTAAAAAAAAAAAGGGAGAGGGATCTGCGAGGCTGCACAGCCCTCGCCAATCCCTGCTTTTTTTTTTAAAATTAAATCGATTTTATAATAATATATTTTTAATTATTTAATATTATTTAATAAATAATTTTTAAATCCACGTCAGCCAAAACGACGTCGTTTTGGTTGATTTTTGGCCGATTCAGTTTCCGGCGAGCCATGTAGGCAAGAAAAGTAATAAAAAATTGCCACGTCGGATTTCCGGCAGGGTTCCGGCGACTTGGCACTTAAGTGATCCAATTTTTTTTAAAAGTGGCACTTAAGTGTACCTTTTGTAACTTTTGGCACTTAAGTGTCCCTTTGTGCCAAGTTTTGGCACTTGCGCTGTACTTTCCCCAAAGTTAAACCTATTGGAATAAGATCATCCATTCTTTTCTTTTTTTGACAAAAATAAGAGGTGAGATAGGAATGAGGTAACATAAGGAATAACTTAAAACTGAGTTCAACCTTGGGCTTTGATAACAACTTGATGTGTGCGTGGGCAAGTGATTTCGCAATGGGGGATCATGAGTGTATTGGAATGATGTGTATAAGGATGGTTTATCAATGGTTAAACAAAATAAATGATAGATTACAATTGTCACCAAGGGCCACGCCACCAATTGAGAATCAAGATCATGATCGAGAAGTTCACCACTAAGACTTAAAGAACGAACCACCCACCAAGGATAAGAGACTTCGGGATTAGAGAAGCTCACCACCATAGCTTAAAGGAAAATCCACCAATCAAGGATAAATGGCTTCTTGGCTTTTCACTGAGGAATAATCCATGCTTTAAGGATAAAGAAACCAATAAAGGAGTAATCCACTCTCCAAAAAGTACTCACTCTCACAGAGGAAATTTCACAAATTTTTATTCATTAAATTGTCTATGTTATAATTGAGAGGCTTCCTTTATTTATAAGAGAAACAATAACCTATAGACTCTTTCCAAGATACATCTGGCATATCTGAAAAGTAAATCTCTGAAACTAACAAAATAATCACCAAATCTTACTATATCTAATCATATTTCATCATATCTCATGATATATCAGTAAATCTTCAAAAACAATAATTCTATTTAGAAATGCAAGATGACTTATTTCAAATAAACTGTTTTATTTGGAAAACTTCAGCCTTAATCCATTGAAGCACGTTATATCCAAAGTTTATCTTGGTTTAGGTCAACATTGATAATGCCGACACCGAATTTGTCGATGGAGCTAAGTCGGATGCTTCCACATAAGAAACAGTCCTACACTGTAGTGAATTGCTACTTAGGGAATTTAGATGCCTATTGGATGCAGTCCTGCACTCATACTCGTAAGGCCATCTCAGAAGCAAGCTTCATCCAAAGTCGCAGGTGCATGCAGCTTGATTTCATGCTTAATGCCAGCGTTGAGACCATACATTATCCTAGTCAGAGTAGTCTTAGGTCCCTTTCGCAACTTACGACGCATCACCAATCCATCGAACCTTTTTTTTATGTAATCAGCAACACCAAGAGACAGTTGTTCAAGATTCCGAGCTCGGTCCATTAACCGTCTCTTCTAATAGGGAGGAATGTGCTTCTCTTTGAACTTTTGTTTGGTTTCAGCTAGAGTTGTCATGGGTTCTTCATCTATCCACTCTAGGTTTATTCTAATAGACTGCCAATAACGCTTAGCGGAGCCTGCAAGTTTCAACTTTGCATAGCGAATCCTACGATTGTTAGACATATCATACCGCTCAAAGTAATCATCTAGATATGCTTACCCGATCGAGGAATGTACGAGGTTTGGTTCTACCGTCAAAACTGCCCACTTCAACCTTCACCATTTTCGTGATATCCCTCCAGATCCAGCTCGTACCTTGGTTCTCCCTGACCGACTGCTCCTCTCCTTTTCCTGTGTCCGTCGAATTCTAAACACCTTAGATTCCTACCTCAAGGACTCTCGTTTGAGGAACTCAATCTACGTCACCCTCGTGTCAACTCTCATCAACTCCCAAATTAACTTCACGTTCATTCCTTGTGCTAGGTTCACAAAGAAGGGCATTCCAGCGGGCTTCCCTAAAGACAGCACTACTATTATCTAGAAAGGTTATAAAGTCTAGAAGGAAGACGCAAAATTCCTGGATCCCGCGAATCAATTGAGAGGTGATTGCAGGTGCTTGACCGGAACTAGAGACTAGCACGTTTCAGGTGTTATCCCTGATCCGACAGGTTGTTTACCCACCTGTATCACTGATGCCTAATAGGCATATTGGCAGTTTGAAAACCATCGTCGACCCTTTTGTCGAGTGCTGTTGTCCTACCATCGGGTGCAATCCATCGCTGTTCTGAACTTTTTATGTTCTTCCCTTAGGATGACTTGTTCACTCTCAGTATTATGAGACGCTGAAATAGCAAAATGAAAACAAAAAAAGGCACCAACAAATGAACTAAAAAATCCACGATGCTCATCACAGAAATAAAAGAAAGAAAAATCAAGGCAACTATACAAAGTTTGCTAGTCTATTAGTGCAAAACTCAAAGTTTAGAAGAAAAACGTCTCCTTGGTGCAATTGATCTCGCTTTGCAGGCCTGCAAATACAATACTCCCACAAGCGGCTGAATCAAGCGGAATTAGGCCTGCAAGGAAGTGATGACGGCGACTAGGCCAACTGAACGGCGGTGATGGTGCGAGACCTGCAGAAGACGTGCTGTGGCATGATCTGAGGGCATCGTTCAAGAATCAGGTCACAAACTCGGAATGCACAAACACAGCAGTTACTAAGTTTAGTGTTGTCTGCATGCATGCGGTGTTCATAACCACTTAATCTCGGCCACTCAATCCCGGGATAACCAGAACTTCCAAATGAATGTGCTCAGGAACATCCGGTGCAAAACTATTGTAGGCCACTACACACACAAGAACCGGAAAAAGGGGACCGAACTGCACATTTAGGAAAAACTTCGGGATGTCGATTTTCTTCATTCGTTTGAGTAGCATATGGAGATTGCCCAGAAAATAATTGATCTGCAATTTCTCAGAGTGCATCCGACAGAGTTCACAATAAATAAAAGATTATCTCTGAAATTTGATTTAATGAGTAATTTCATGTATTAATTTTTAATTATTTAATGTGGTCTTTAAACTTTAAGCTGATATGTAATGATTTTTATACTTTTTGTACACATCCGATGTAGTCCCTAAATTTAAAGTTTATAAAAATTATTGTACATTGAGTTAAAATTGATTAATAATTTGTCATTTTTTCTGATAAATAAAGAAGAAGATGAAAGACAAGGCCAGAAATGCTCGAAGTAGACATTTCTTTTTGAACTCTCTCTTTAGATCTTCTTGCTGCCAGTTAGAGGTGTCAATATGGATCATAAACTCATATTATGACTCACTTTTAGTTAAATGGGTCAAATATGAGTCAAGTGAAAGTTAAATATGAGTCAAGTGAATGTTAAATATTTGTCAAATATGATTCAAGTGAAAGTTAAATATTGGTCAAATATGGGCTGAGTGAGTTATTAGGTAAACCAATCATCTCTCTCCTTCCATCCTCCTCCTCTATGCATTTTCAATCTCCGTTGTCGATCTCGCTATTACGCCCTCATCACCATTGCCAATCCCGAGCTTGCTGTTGTCGATTGGAGCTTAGCTTGGATCTGGGCAGGTGAGCCGTGATAAAGCTTGGGCTGATGAGCCCTAAGCTCGCTGTTTGGAGTTCGACCTAGATCTGGATAGGCGAGCCATAAGATTGCTAGCCTTGGCCGAGTTGCGGCTTGCCTGTATTTGGTAGGCGAGCCCCGAACTCGCTGGCCGCAACAAAGTTCGTGGCTCGCTAGATCCGGGCAAGCCTGAGCTTAACCACTACCAGTGACTTTGCCGGAACCTAGATCGGCTGAGCCTTGAGTTCATCAGCCTTGGTTGAGTTTGGATTCGTTGGCCTGCGTCTTGGCCAGTTGCCATCGAGCATCACCAGTAGAGGAATAGGGGGAAGAAGAAGGAAGAAGAAAGAAAAGAGAAAAGAAAGGGAAAATAAAACAAAAGAAAAAAAAATTCAATTTTTAAAAATAATTAAAAATCGATTTTTTTAAAAAAAATTATTTTCCAAAAAATATTTCAATTTAGAAGTATCCACATTTTTTTATTTACTAATTTTTTATTATTTAATTTACTTTATAAATTTGATGTGAAATTTTTATTCAAGTAATTTATATGTGAAAAGTTTAAAGTGGACTAAATAAATAGGAGTAGATTTTCTTAAGTTAAGTTAAATATTAATATGTATTAGTAATATGGATTGGATCGAGTGTGTGTCATCAAATTTATATTACATGAAAATGGGTCAAAACGGATTAAATGGATTGATGTGAGTTGGACCGTTTTCGATACGACCTAAACCCGATTCAACCCACCCATTTTACACCCCTACTGCCAGTGTTCTCTTGTTGAATATTTCTACCAAATCACAAAAAGTAACAATTAGGACTAGATCAGCGAATCATACACGCATACGACGAGAGTAGCTAGCTAGTGCCTTTGAGCCCTCCGTGACCCGTTCATACCGGGGAGGGGCCCATGATATATCTTCGAAGCTTCGTGCACGATGCACGACACGTGCAGGAGCAGGACAGATGGCAGGTTCATCGTGCTATCCTTTCATTTTCATGTCAATATATTGTCTTCTTAACAATTAAATCATATGAGATCCATGGTGAGTAAAAAAACTATTAGACTTAGTGCATGCAAATCATTGTAATCGTACTCATTGAATGTGTGGATTTCACTGTAACGCTACCACAATGTTATGATGGTGTTGGTTTCTATAAATTAAGTTTATGTAATAACTTCTCCATCGTTAGGCTCCTACAATAATAATATAAATGGTGTGATTTAGCAACCAAATAAATTTTGTCTTGGCATTGGCGGCGCCTATTTGGTTACGCTTAAATGCATATCTTAAATTCGTAGAACAAAATCTCAAATTCCCAACCTTCCATTTAAAAATTTGGAGAAATTACGCTTTGAGGATAGTAAATACTTGCCTCTAAATTTTCAACCGTTACACATTATACTCATAATCTTTCATTTTAATGCATACATTAAACCCTCCGTTATATACTCAATTAGTAGGCATGTATGCGTATTTTCATCTTATGTTTTTTATGGAAGTCTCTCTTATACCTATGATTTCTATGAAAAATAAAAGAATAAAGTGACTATAATATCAATATAAAAAATAAGCATTAATAATAATACGACAAAAAAATTTGATTAA
>MU091271.1:0-13019 GCA_014858505.1 Corymbia citriodora subsp. variegata
CGACGTCTGCATTCATCTCGCCATCGAATCTTTCACCATCATCTTCAAAGAATACGTAATCAAGTGAGAAGGCCAGAGAGAGAGATCGTGGTGACTTTGGATGTGAGGAACGGGCTCCAAGGATCACCGCTCTGATACCATGTAGAGATTGAGCGAACAACACTTTCATTGATGAACTAATTTACAATATATACGTAGGGTTTAGGGCTAAAACAATACAATGACAATTATACCCTTTATTATAAACCTAATCTACCAATAGAAAAGAACAAAACCAAGTGGAAAAACGAGCTTTATTTCTATTTGTACAGTAAAGACACGAATGCGGAGCTCTTACTATTGGCTCATGCAGATATGCATGTCCATGCGGCTGCTCTCGAGCAAGGCTGGGTCGAGCTTCTCAAAGTGGTTGGTGGTGTATACGAAGATCCTCTCGCTCCCGCACCACGACCACAGGCCGTCGGGGAAGTTGAGCAGCCCCCATAAGGTGATGGTGTCATTGTTCCCGTCCTCACCATCGCGCAGCACGTTGGGCCGGTTCGACGGACTGACCAAGCAGTCGATGTCCTTGATGACGATGATGGAATTGGCGTTGGTCTTCATAAGGAGGTTCAGGAGCTCAGAGTTGGAGTGCACCTCGGTCAGCTCGAGGTTGTAGATGTCGTAGCCAAGGAAATTGGCCATTGCGGCGATCATGCTCGATTTCCCTGTCCCAGACGGGCCGTAGAGCAGGTAGCGCCGCTTCCAGGCCCCGCCCGTCTGCTGGTAGAGGACCCGCCCAGAGGCAAAGTTGCCAAGGTCCTCCATGATGTTCCTCTTCCTGGCCGGATCCATGGCCAACGTGTCGAAGGTGCTCGGGTCCTTGAACGGCACCGAATCTCAAGGTTGGCCCCGGGAATCGAGAGACCTGCCACGATAATTAGTATAAAGGAGGCGTTGTTGGTTCTTGCGGCGGATGTCATTGGCCATATGTATGATGTAGTCCAGGTAGGAGTCGAGGATGCGGTCCTTGTCGTGCTTCCGGATCCGGAGCCTGAAGCCTCGCTTCTCGTCAGGGAGGGGCTGCCACGACAAGGTCTGGGACTTGCGCTGGGCCACCACGTGCTCCCACTGGACAGCGACGCCATCAAAGACGTCGTTGATCGAGTCGTTGTTGGAGAGGCCGAAGGTGGTTGTGCTGGAGCCGATGGCGCGGGTGAGGGAGAGGCGGCTGCCGGAGGTGGAGACAAAGGAGCTGAGGTGGAGCTGGACTGCGTTGTAGAGATCGTTGGTGCTGACGCCGTCCATCTCGGTGATGTCACAGTAGCAGTAGGAGGAAAAGTAGTTGAGGGCCCGGTTCAGGAAGTTGAAGGCGGCGAACCAGAGCTCCGGCGGGAACACCACCTGCAGGATGCTCATCAGGGATGCTAGGACGCCGAGGAGGGAGGTCACGGATGTCCAGAACTCCTTCATTTCCGTCTCTCTGTCTGATCTGTGCCTGTGAGACTCAAAGTTTGTGGAGAGAGAGTGAAAAGGAAAATGAAAAAGAACAAACTGCAGAGCAGGTTTGTGTCGACGCCGTTGATCTCGGGGATGTCGAAGTAGGAGGAGAATCGGTTGAGGGCCCGGTTCAGGAACTCGAGGGAGGCGAACCGGAGCTCTGGTGGAGCACATGCAGGATCCTCAGGACGAAGGCGATGATGCTCAGGAAGGAGGGCGCGATGCTCAGAGATGTGCAAGACGACTCCATTTTTGCCTTTCTGTGTGAGTGTGAAGGTTGAGATTTTTCTGGAGATCTCTGGGTGTGGAAAGAAGGGACGATGGAGGAGGGCGACGGGAGAGAAGGGCGAGGGAGAAATGGGGATTTGAGTTTCTGGGGAAGTGAGTTTTTCTGAGGAAGGAAGATGGGAGGCCGAGGAGTATTTATAGAAGAGAAATTAATGCAAATTTATCATGCGATCGCACGGTCCTGGGACATCAATTGTTAATCCAAAGAAGGACACCACTTGAAGGACACTATTTACTGTCAACCGTAGAAGGACACAATTTACTATCAATCATAGAACTCGTGTCGGTCAATTTTTCCGACATGTGTCCTTCTGTGTCGGAAAAATTCGAATCGCTGTGTGTCCTGTGGTATAAGACCTCTTGTGTATGGTACATGTTGCTTATTGTGCGATCGCAAGATGGTCAGCAAGGACCTTCTTTGTCTTTATGATCATTTTTGGGATTTTTTATTTAATTAAAAATTGGGATAATATCTGACCTAGAAAGAAATTAGCAATCCCAATCAAATCCGGGCAACTCAGATTCGGACCACTGCCATGGACAACAAAAGCCCTAAGTTAATTCAGGATTATGGTGATTGTCAAAGGCAAATTGAGCCGCAAAAGTTGGGGTGATTAGGGTTTGCATTTAGAAGAGTTTTGCTCAATGGCGACTAATTTCTTCGCCATTTTGGCTAATCCTTGGACCTATGTGGCTGTGCCGAAGTGGTCTACATAACCCATGGCCTAATTTGGTGTAAGGTGGGCCGCCGGAGGAGACCCACATGGTGGAAGGCGGCGTTTCTGAGTTGAATTTATAAGAGAAAGGATTGGAGGGTTGGTCTGGGTTCTGATGTTTCCTGGAGGGGAGGGTGGGTTTTGCGTTCTAATTTTGTCCTATGTTGTATCCTAACGTTGCAAGTGGTTCTATGTTCTACATCCCTCATTTTCCCTTCCTCAACTTTCCAAATAGAGCATAAAACAAGCATAAGAGACACAAATTAATGCAATTTCTGGAAAATGGGTTTTTATTTGTCCTAATGGTTTTTTGGGTTCTGATGGTTCTGCATGGGTTTAGGGTTAGGGTTTAGGATATGAGAGGGATTGGCTCTGACAAATATAATTTCTCGTTTTATGAAAAAAATATCAAAGATTGAGTCATAATCCACATTTTGGCACACATTATTAATTATCTTTACATCTGCTGGTCGCCATTGAATTTTGATTTCCTATTGGCCGAGGAACCTGACCTCAAGCCCTCCCCCTTCGCAATTGGGGAGTTTGGGTTGCTAAAATTAGGGTTCTTGCGAACGCCCAACACCTAAATCCTCATCATGGAGGGGATGCACCCACTCCCATTGGGCAATGTAACTTTGCCGTTCGATGGGGTGGGCACGTGAACGCAACAGCATGTGGAAAAAATGGCCAAAGCTGGGGCCCACTCCACCCTTTTTACCATCTTAAAAATTGACAAAACCACTTAGAAGATTTTGTTTTTGATCGAACACCGGACCCAATGAAGAGTGGCCACAAATGTCCCCCATTTGACCATCAAGAAGAAATTGAAGCAAAAAACAACAATTATCAAATCATAGGCTGCTGAAAAGGGCAATTCTAAAGACAAAATAGACTCTCAAGCCAAGCTTGAAGCTCGCAACTGCCATGGCCAAAACAAGTGAGTGGTTTAAGCATGAGTCGATGAATGTTTTGAATTTGTCATTCCAGTCAATTATAACCGAAAATCACCAACATTGATGCTTTTTGCATTTTTTTCCTTTTTTCTCCTTTAATTGAATTTCCAACCGGCAGGGGCCTAACTTCCATCAATAAACAAATTTTTGATATTTGCTTTTCTGCCCTCAAAATATTACTAAAAGTCCACTTTTGCCATCATTAAAAAATAAAATCCTACTTCTTTGTTCCCTTGCTCCTTTTGCTTCGCTCTATTCCCTCACTCGTTTGCTTCACTCAATTTCACACCGATCGCTCGCTTTCTAGCACCAACTGCTCTGTTTCCTCGCTCGACTACTCGTTCATTTTGCATCTCTCTGCAGATTCCTCTATCTCTCTTCGGTGGATCTGCTTTTGAATGCTTAGGTCTGTGCTTTTTGTAGCCTTTCGCTCTTGTGTCTGTAATGTTTGCCTAATTAGAGTCGCAGGTGCTTAGTCATTAGTCGTAGCTGCATTTGTCCTCATTCACCCATCATCCATGATGTGAAGTTCAAAACCCCCTTTTTGGCCTCAAGCATGAGCAAATTTCCACCCATTATCGACTGCTATGTGATGCTGTCAATTTCCTTGATTTCCTGCTTTGGTGTTTTAAGAGATGTTGCTGATTTCTTACCTTTTTTTTTTCTTGGTTGCCGATTTCTTAGTTGAGAAGTAGGTGCTTTGATAAACCCTATTTTGTGTTGTGGCATTTGAGTTGAGAAATTGATACTTTGAGGGGAAATGTTGAGGAGCCGGAGCTAATAAATTGGCTAAATTGTCGATTGTGATCATGTCTTAGGCTCTTTAGGCTATAGGCCTTTGCATTTGGCCAAAGATTTTCTGCAAATGCCAAACTAAACGCTCCCTTAAATCACATGCTCTACTACCATCGACAATGACCAAAGGAGAATTTAAGACTGAAAGAGAATAAAATGCTACATATAACTTTTTTTTCAAAAAAATTGTCCTCGAAGTAAAAGGAGGCGGAGGCGCCACTGACATTATTACCGTTCATCCCTTTGGCCCCCTATCATCTAGTTTGTCTGCTTGTTACCTCTTTTTTTCTTTTCTTTTTTCTTTTCATTTTTTCCTTCTTATGATGATTAATTCCTTTTATTTTTTTTTTTTAAGATCTAAAAAAAGTTTTCAACCTTCTCTGCTCCCGAGCTTCTCCCCTGTCTTACTGTAGCTCCGGACACAGGGCACCTCCGTTCGAGCGGCCGCCGGCGACGATTGTGGCTGGAATTGGAGAAGATGTAGAGCAGTCTTGGACCTTTGCATCCTCCAACTTGTTTCTCACCTGGTAAGCCTTTATCTCTCCGCATTTCGCTGGGAAATGCTAGGGCTCCATTCGAATTTCTGCCCATGGATACTTCTGAAATCTCGGTTAGATCTGCAAATGCTCGTATACTTGAGCCCTTAGCTGGTAATAGCCTCCCTAGGATGGGCGTAGGTTGCGCTCGCAGCCTGAGTAGACCGCCGAACGCCAGATCCCGTGAGCGTTGGGCGAGAGATAAAGGGCTTGCTCAGATTTCTGCTAGGGTGGAGTCTGCTGATGGGGGGGGGGGGGGGGGGAGGTTCTGCTATTCGTGTAGCTCCCTTAACTAGGCCAGGTGTAATCGGGGCTCGGCGGGGTCAGGATTTGGCCATGACTGATAAAACCATGCCTTCTCAGACTCAGCAAAGAGGACCTTCGTCCTCAGCAGTCCGAACATGGGCGAATGTGGCTAAATCAGCCACAACAGGATATGCGTTATCATACATTCCTCCTATTGATCTTGAAGATGATGTTGTGCACTTCTCGGATGAAATTTTGAAGCAGCAGATTCTCTATGGAAGGAAAGTCTAGTGGGGTATCTTGTTGGCAAGAAACTCCCCTTCAAGTTGGTAGAAATAGCACTCAAGCATCTTTGGGGTCACCAATTGAAAGAGGTTAAGGCAAATGATCAAGGATTCTTTTTCTTCCACTTACCTGACCATGAATTCTGGAGGAAGGTTGCTGAAAATGGACCACTGACGGTGGCTAAGGTTCCATTAATCCTTCAGCAATAGCAACCCAAGCTAGAGCTTCGAAAAGGAGTCCATACCGCGGTCCCGATTTGGATAAGACTCAAAAATCTGCCATATGCCCTGTGGACTGCCCCGGGTATTAGTGCCATTGCAAGTCGGGTTGGGAAGCCCCTTTATGTTGATCAACGCACGGAATAATTGAAGTTGATCTCTTATGCGAGAGTTTGCGTTGAAATTTCAGCAACAAAGGACTGTTGTGAGTCCTTGAAGATTGATCTAGATGGGGATCCTCGAGTGGTGGAAGTGGAGTATGAATGGAAATTGATTTCATGTAAAATTTGTGGTACTTTTTGACACAAATGTCCAATGCAAGCCCCCGCGCAAGAGGTACGTGCAGCTGCTTCTCAAGCGACGGTGGAACCTCCTGTTGCAGCGGACTGCAATGCTGCTGTCATTGCAGCTGTAGAAACTGTCCGAACCACCCCCAATGAAGCCAGTGTGCGTGCTGGTCTTGCTGGTATGCATGTTGAAGCTGCTGATCTCCATGCTGAAGCTTGCAGGCTTGATGCAATCAAGATGCCAGCTGCTATGACGTCAGAGAGGACGGTGGTGGAGCTGATATGGTGGCGACTGCAGGCCGCCCCCCCTTGATCCTCAACTCTGTTCAAGTTGCTGCTGTGTTGGAGGATGCAGGGCCAGTGTTGACTTCAAAGGATGCTGCTGGAATGGAAGCCTCTTCAGTGATAGGAGCTGGTACCCAGGCCCCCCCTTGATGGAAGGCATCACTGCTGTAAATGGCGGCTCTACTGCTGTTCAGGAGCCCCCTCCCCTGCATGTTGAGGCTGCGGTGGTGTCCTGTAGTGGCATCCACTCGTCTCCTCACTCACTTGAAGCTCCTGCTATTGATTTGTATGTACAGGTTCCTCGGGAAGCTGCTTTGATACCTGCCCCAGGTGCTAATAAAAGCCCCCATCCTGCTGGTGTGGAGTCTGCTGTGACAGAAGGTTGGCAACAAGTCAAAGGCCATAGGAGAGACATTCCTCGTCCATCTGTTGCACGGCCAACTCCATCGAGGCCGGTAATCTCTACGCTGGTCAAAAACACCACTAAAAGGGCCATTCCCCGAGCTCCTCCCACTCTATCCTTGGCTGCAAAATGAGTGATGGACCCATTCACTTCTACCACTTTTTCATCGGACGATGACTTGGATGATGAAGTTCTAGATCAGCCGCCAATCCCCCTTGGCAGCTCAATATCTAGGTCTTTGTCCCCCCCGACCAATCATGTATCGATTGGACGCCGTGGGCGTCCTAGGAGGAGGTAGGCCTCCGGTTTTCTATGGACTAGATTGTATATATGAATTTTGGTTTTTGGAATACCCGTGGTCTAATAGACCCGGTTAGGCAATCTAAAGTCAGGAATTTTGTTAAATCCAACCATATATGCTGTGTTGGATTGATTGAGACCAAGGTACCTCCCCCCAGATTTAATTCTATCTCCTCTGGTCTGTTTCCTGGTTGGGTCTGGATTGCTAATAATGATTATGCTGCCCGTGGCCGCATTTGGGTAGGCTGGAACCCGCTTTTGATAGATGTAAATGTTCTTTATATGTCTAGCCAGATTATCCATGTTTCTCTTATTACCTTGTCCTCTGGTGCTAGTATATTCCTCTCAGTGGTGTATGGGGAGCATTCTTTTGTTGCCAGGAGATCTCTCTGGAATGATTTGATTCGACTAAGCTCCTCACTTAAGGACAGTCCTTGGATGGTGGCAGGAGACTTCAATGCAATCCTGGACTCCTCGGATCGTATGGGTAGCCCTGACATCTGGATCCCTGCTTTTGATGAGTTCAAGGAATGTCTAGAACAAGCGGAACTGTTTGATCTAAGGTACGTGGGTTTCCGTTTCACCTGGTCGTCTTTCTCAGGTGTTAACAGGAAGCAACGGAAAATAGATCGGGTACTTGTGAATAATACCTGGTGCACTATATTCTCCTATTCAGAAGCGTCATTCCTTGCCCCAGGAATATCGGACCACTCGCCAATGGTAGTGAGGATTCTTGCACCCAGCCCTCGGTGTTCGCCTTTCAAGTTCTTCAATATGTGGATGACTCATCCAGACTTCTCTATGATAGTCTCCCAGGTTTGGCAAGCTCACTTGAGGGGCTCACCAATGTTCAAGCTCTATGGTCTTCTCAAGCTCCTCAAGGGCCGCCTCAAGATTCTCAATAGAGAAGCCTTCTCAGACATCGCCATGAGAGCATCTGAAGCTAAGCAGGCTCTTATCACTTCTCAAGAAGCTTTGCTCCAGGACCCTTTTAACAGGGAACTGGCAGAATTAGAACATCAACATATAAAGAACTTCTATAATCTCAGATCTCAGGAGGAATCGCTATTCAGACAAAAGTCAAGAATTAGATGGCTCAAGGAGGGAGACCACAACACCAAATTTTTCCACCAATCAGTCACCCATCGGCACCTATGTAATAGAATCATATCGGTCCGAGATAATGCTGGTATTTTGATCACTAACATAGGGGAAGTTCAACGGGTGTTTGTTTCATACTTTCAGGAGATCCTTGCCTCGGTCGAGGTGCCTATTAGACCATCCATTCAGGAGATCACAGAGGTCATTCAGACTCCACTCAAGGAGGATCAGGTTACATTCCTATCCCAACCCTTCCTACCATTAGAGGTCCGTGATGCCATGTTCTCTATTGCTGGAAACAAAGCTCCGGGACCTGATGGGTATAATGCGGAATTCTTTAAAAAGAATTGGGACATAGTGGGTCCCTCAGTAACTGAAGCTGTCTTGGATTTCCTTGTTTCTGGATGCATGCTAAAGGAGATTAATAATACTATCATTGCTTTGGTTCCCAAAACCCCCAATGCCACATCAGTGTCAAACTACCGGCCTATTGCATGTTGTAATACCATTTACAAGTGCATCACTAAGCTGCTTTCGAAACGTATGACTGCAGTCCTACCGGACCTCATTATTCCAGTTCAAACTGCGTTTGTAAAAGGGAGGAGAATTACTGACAATATTCTCCTCGCTCAAGAGCTATTTTCTGGGTTTCATACTGAGTTGTCTATCTCGAAATGTGCTGTCAAAGTTGACTTCAAGAAGGCTTATGATACTCTAAACTGGGATTTCTTGGAAACTACTCTTCGGGCCTTTGGTTTTCCAAACCACTTTGTTCATCTAATAATGACTTGTGTTCGCACTCCGAAGTTCTCTATTACCATGAATGGCGAACTTCATGGTTTTTTTGCTAGTGGTCGGGGTCTGAGGCAAGGCGATCCCATATCCCCATATCTCTTTACATTGGCCATAGAGGTATTCACAGGGATGATAAACTCCCATACTCGGCGCCCAGAATATCGCTATTATTGGAGATGTAGGGCGTCTCACCTATCTCATCTCTTTTTTGCTGATGATGTCTTTTTGTTCAGTAAAGCGAGTCTTGACTCTATCTCATGTATCAAGGATGGGCTTGACATGTTCTCTGCTTGGAGCGGATTGACTCCAAATGCAAACAAAAGTGAAGTTTTCATCTCTGGGGGCTCACTGGAGGTTAGAGATCAAATTTTACAAATGTTTGGCTATAGATTGGGTTCATTCCTAGTTCGCTATCTGGGTGTACCCATCATTACATCGAGGCTAAATAAAGTGGACTGCCACGCCCTGGTAAGTCGCCTAACCGCTAGAGTCCAATCATGGACACATCGTTTTCTCTCTTTTGCCGGAAGATTATAGTTAATTAAATCTGCCCTGCATGCAATCCATATATATTGGGTATCTATCTTCTGGCTTCCTTCTTCACTAGTGCACAAAATAGAACAAATCTGTAGACAATTCTTATGGAAGGGGCCGACTATGGGTCCAGGTGGCTCCAAAGTGTCGTGGGAGGACGTTTGCCTTCCTAAACAGGAAGGGGGCTTGGGTATTCGCAGGATTCGTGATTGTAACAAAGTTGCCATGATGAAACACATTTGGAACCTATTTACTGACAAAGAATCTCTTTGGTGCAAATGGATTCATGCCATACATCTCAAACACAAGGATTTCTAGACTTCTAATCCTCCTACAAAGTGTTCTTGGGCTTGGAGGAAAATCCTTGCCCTTAGAGGTGAATCTCTCCCCCTTTTTAAGTGGAAGATAGGGGATGGCATGACCACTTCGCTTTGGTTTGATCCTTGGTTTCATATTGGTCCGCTCTCTAATCTTTTCTCGAACTCCTCCATATACCAATCGAATCTCAATAGGCATGCTAAAGTTGCAGCCCTTTACACTCCCCTTGGTCAAACGCTTTGCCAAGAGCTTATGGCTTGGCAAATTACGGTTCCCCCCTATCCCAAGGCCTGGACTCCTTCACCTGGAATGAGGATCCCTCAGGTAAATTTACAGTGGCTTCGGCTTGGGCTGCCATTCGCAGGAAATCACCCTTGGTGCAGTGGGCATCCTTTGTCTGGAACAAGACCATTGTCTCTCGTCACCAATTTTGCCTTTGGCTGATTGTCAAAACCGTCTTGCAACTCAGGTATTCCTTATGTCCTTGGGAAGGATTTCTAATGCGGTATGCGCCTTTTGTAATAATCAACCCGACTCGGTTGACCATTTATTTTTTGGCTGTGATACTTCCAACTCTCTAGCCATGTTTTGGGCTTCCAAATGCAATCTTCCTTGGTATAACTCTTCATGGACAGATAATATTCTTTGGGCCATCAATTCACTGTCAGGTAGTGGGTTCTCTAAGGAGATTGCTCGATTCTCTTTTGGTGCACTTTGCTATATAATATGGAAGACTAGAAATGATATCCTCTTCCGAGCGCACACCTTGTATCTACCGGCCTTAAAACAATACCTCGTTAAGGCAGTAAAGGATAAAGCGATTGCTTTTAAGCGGGTGGAGGATAGCCCCAGTAATAGAAGAATGCAGCGGAGCTGGGGAATAGACCAGCGTATCTTTAGTTCAAGTCCCGAGTGAGGATTGTGTAGAGCCGTCAGGTTCTTTTGTGAAGTTGTAATTTTCTCTTTTTCCTTGTGACTATGGTACCCCTGCACTCTTGGGACATGTTGTCCAGTAGAGTGATTGCTAGTGCCGTGAGTCCTTTTCTGTACATGAATTCTTGGTTGAAAGCTTATATACTTACCTTACCAAAAAAAAAAAACCCTTGAAAAAGAAAGAAAAAAAAAACATTAACCATATGTCAAACTTACCTGCCAACTAATCTCGACTAAGACTAACTATGTGACTGCTATTTTTAGGGTCAACGTATACTATGGGTAAAAAAAAGGCCACGCAAGCATCAAACTTGCTGCAGCAAACAGAGAAGCAAGCTCATCTCGTGTGACAAACTCTAACAAAGCATAACCAATGAAGTTGGCACAGCTAGGGCTCCAAATATAAACAGAGAAGCAAGCTCATCTCGTGTGACAAACTCTAACAAAGCATAACCAATGAAGTTGGCACAGCTAGGGCTCCAAATATAAACTCTAAGAAGAAAACTAGCTTGTAGGTATCGTATGGGTTAGGTCGGGTTTGGATGGGTTGAAAATGGGTTTGATCAAAATTAATCCATTTTTATGCGATGCAATTTTAGCAACTCATATTTGACCCAACCAGGACCTGACCCTTGCTCAACCCAAATTGAGCTCCAACTCTTGGCATTTTTCCTCTTAAATATGGAAAAATAGCACACTGAAAATAGGAGTAACCAATTCAAAAGAAATTAAGCATAAAAAAATAGCAAATAAAATACTAATATATTTGACGAATCAAGCTACTAGAACATATATATGTTATTTCTCCTAGTGCTAGAACTTTGATCTAAATTCTACTCTCATAAGCCTCCACGATCTCTTGCTCACTTCTAAAGGAGGGTCTCCTCCTATTTTCCTCCTGGAGTGGGCTTCGCCTAAACCTCAACAAGAGTGAGGTGATTTTAGCAGGGGGTACGACAGAAGCTCGGGAACACATCATCCAAATGTGGGGATTTTGGCTAGGCACTCTTCCGGTCAGATACCTGGATGTTCCAATTATCACTAAAAGGATGGCCAAAGCAGATTGTGTGGCCCTAGTTAGTCTTCTGACTACTCGGGTCCAGTCCTGGACCCATCGTTTCTTGTCTTTTGCTGGTCAGTTAGTTCTTATACAGTCGGTCCTTCATGCTATTCAAGTTTATTGGGCTAGTATCTTTATTTTACCAAGCTCAGTCCTAAAGAAAATTGAACAAATATGTCGGCAATTCCTGTGGAAAGGCCCTTCACTAGGCTCTGGTGGAGCTAAGGTAGCCTGGGACCATGTGTGCTTGCCGAAAGCTGAAGGTGGACTTGGGGTGAGGAAGTTTCGAGAAAATAATAGAGCTGCCATGATGAAACATATTTGAATTTTGTTTACGGACAAGGAATCCCTCTGGTGTAAATGGATCCATGCTAATTATTTAAAAAAACAAAAACTTTTGGACTACCTCCACACCTACTTGCTGCTCCTGGGCCTGGAGGAAAATTCTTGAGTTGAGATCTATCTTCCTGCCTCTTGTGAGATGGGAAGTTGGCAATGGAGATACTGTCTCACTGTGGTTTGATCCTTGGCACCCCCACGGTCCATTAAATCGATTCTTCTCCAACTCTGACATCTATCGATCTGGCCTTCTTAGGGAAGCATTGGTCTCGGATCTTTTCTCTCCAGTTGGAACCACCTTTTTCCAACAACTACAAAGCTGGCCATGGCCGATCCCTACACTCAACGAAAGGCCAGATAGGCTTATTTGGTTGCCGCATTCCTCGGGTGAGTTTTCTATGGCTTCGGCTTGGAATAGTACTAGAAGTCGGTCCGAGAGAGTAAAGTGGTCTTCTTTCTTGTGGAGCAAAGCCATGGTGCCTAGGCACCAATTCTTGCTATGGTTGATCACTAAACACCGCCTCCCAACTCAAGTGCAATTATTATCTATTGGCAGGATTGTTGGTGCCGTTTGTCCTTTTTGTAAGAGTAGACCGGACTCTATTGATCATTTATTTTTTGGATGTATATTAACACATGATATTGCTGTTTTTTGGGCGGGGAAGTGTAACTTGGCTTGGCCTAGAGGTTCATGGAGCAATACCCTTGAGTGGGCTTGTAGTAACTTGACTGGCAGAGGTTTCCAGAAAGAGATACTTAGGTTCTCTTTTGAAGCCCTTTGTTATATTATATGGAGCTCTCGTAATGATGCCTTATTTAGGGGCAAAGTGGTGTCCCCTTCTTCTATGAAGCACCATATTATCAAATCTGTCAGGGACAAAGTGGCTGCAGGGCCGAAGGTTCAAGACAATATGGTCAACAGAAGGCTACAAAGAACTTGGGGATTTGAAGCCTCTGTCTTTGATGATTAACATCTTGTGTGCTCCTTTGTGTAGTTTCTAATGTATATTGCTTGGATTAGGGCACCTTTCCACTCAGTAGCTTTTGTTATTTGAGTGTGAATAGGTGCCATTATCCTTTAGATTGTACAGTAATTTCTGATTATATACAAGCTTACCTTACCAAAAAAAAATAAGGAAATGAACCAA
>MU091272.1:0-13017 GCA_014858505.1 Corymbia citriodora subsp. variegata
CACTTATTATCTTTGAGCATTAGCCAATGCACACATGCTTGCATATGAAATCTCAAATCATTTCTCACAAAAGCGGTCCATTTCCGGTGTCCTTCGGACAAACCATTTTCCCCACCTTTCTCATAAAAGCGGTCCATTTCCAGTGTCCCTCGGACAAATCACTTTCTTTCTTATAAAGGCGGTCCATTTCCGGTGTCCCTCGGACAAATCACTTTCTTTCTCATAAAGGCGGTTCATTTTCGATGTCCCTCGGACAAACCATTTTCTTTCTTTTGTGAAAATCACATAATTCAAACGGATGCTTATGCAATGCCACATTTAATTCACTTCATATGATCAAGGCACATGAAATTATGCACAATTTCACTTCCGGATGAACAGTGCCGTGAACAGTACTGTAAACAGTGCGCATGAACAGTAATCGTGAACAGTGCACATGAATAGTGAAATTCCGAATTTAATAATTAAATAATTTAATTCAGAAATCACATAATTTAATCAATAAATGCAGAAATTAAATAAATCAATTAATTAAAACAATTAATCAATTTAATCAAGCAAAGCATGCTTAATTAGAACATAACACACAATTAAGTATAATTAAACAAGATTAAGCTAATCTAATCTTAACCCTTAATCTAACCACCTATCTTAAGGCTAATGCACTTAATTAAACCCCTTAAACCAAAATTATCCCTAACTAAACCAACCCTAAGCAAGTTTAGGCACTAAATAGGAATTATGGGCTAAACTCACCCGTTAAGCGGGCCGGCGACACGGGCGCAGCGGCGGCGACGAACCCGACACCTGGGGATCTCCACCACAGCGATCCAAGGCGGTCCCGGGCTGAGAACAACAGCAACAAACTCGAAATCCCTCTGCAACTTTGAAAAACTGACTGCACAGGAGGCAAGTCGCTGACCGGAGGAAAACGAGCTGCCCGGAGCTCCGACGAGTGGCGGACCAGCGATCGGCGGCACTTGGGGGTCGAGGGGGAACCACTTGTGGCTGGTATAGGCGGAGATTGGGTCGGAAAGGGAGGAAAACGGGGGAAAAGGCGGAACAAAGCTGCGGCAGGCGGAACAGTAGCGGTCCGGCGAGCAGCAACTTCCGGCGGCCATACGGGACGGCCGGCAACTCCACTCGACAAACGGCCGATGCTATCTGAACGTTTTTCGTCTTCTGAACACAACGGAGGGTGGCACGGGCCGAGATTCCAACAGGAAGGCAATGAACAACTCAGATTTCGGTGAAAGGTCGGAAACTGAAATTTCAGGAAGGAAGGGAAACTAGGGAGAGAAGTGTGTCCGATTTTTGGAGAAGATGAAGAGGAGAGAGAGAGTGAAGTGAAGGCTGGAGATAGGCTTCATTAAAGCCATTAATGCTTGGCTCAAGTTCCCAAAAACATGACATCATCTTCTCTCTCTTCCTTTTTGACTTTTTTTCAAAATATCCAAGGGCATTTTGGTCATTTCCACTTTGCACACTTCCCAATGTGTCCTTGGGCTGAAAATGAAAGGCGGGCCTAGGAAACGGGCCTAAAAATGAATAGGAATGGGCTCGGGAATTTGTTGGGCTCGAAACGGCTCAAGGTTAGACAACGGACTCGGGAGGGTTAATGATCAGTTTGGCCCAATGGGCTCACTTGCTTGTCTCGGTCTTCCACGATGGTTGTCCCATCTTGGGCGTGAGGCCCACACTGTTCTTACTCGGCCCATATCCTCGTAGGTTCGTTTCCTCGGTCCGAAAATCCCTTTCCCAAATACTTAGCTCAACCGACATTGTTGATTGTTAAGGAAGCATCGTCCAAAAGTCCATTTCGAACGTTCCCGAAAATTCGAAGTCCAATCTTGGATTCTCATGCCTTGTCAATTTCGCCCGAATGCCATTTTGGTACTGCTCAGACTGACAGGCGGCTTTGAGGATTCACGCGTAACTGACTTGTGCCAATTCAAGTTCAAGATTTCTCGACACATGGACGTCCTTGACCACATGAAATTGCGAAGGATTGATTCTTATTTCAAAGTACACGATTATCAAGGATCGACATAGGGTCGTTCACGGGTTCGATAATAGTAAATGGAATCACTTGTCGTCCCATTATTTCTGTCTGTGAATCGACTTTTATTCGTCCCTAAAATCGGCCTGCATGACTACTGGATCGTCCTTACGCAAGTCTCACGGTCGAGTCGTTTTCCCAGGTCAAGTTCTTTAGTCCCACGAGTTCTGTCCTCTCTAGCCTTTCCCCTCAAGGTCAGTATCTCAGGAGTGATCAGTTCCGAGTGAGATCAACCAACAATGCATTGGCGAAATTAATGTTCATTCCTCCCTAAAAGGGCTCGAATTTCAAGATATTACAATTCTTCCCCTCTTATAAAAATTTCATCCTCGAAATTTGCAATCACTGACAAATCCTCAAAAAGATGGGTGTGCTGATGCTTCATCACTTCCTCACTTTCCCCATACAGCTCTCTGTTCCGTGATGTTGCCCGATCACCTTAACCAAGGTAATAGTCTTGTTTTGGAGTACTTGCTCTTTACGGTCCTCTATTCGTGTCGGCCTCTCCACGTACGACACTCTGTCGTCTACGTCCAGTTTTCTCAAAATTCAACACATGATTCAGGTCCGATTCATACTTTCTCAACATAGACATGTGGAAAATATCATGTACTTGAACAAGTTTCAGTGGCAACGTAAGACGATACGCTAAAACATGTACCTCGTACTTAACTTTCCTTTCTTGCCAAATCTAGAAGTACCCCTCATCGGCGATACTTTCAGAAACACATGATTGTCCATCTTAAACTCCAACGTTCTACGACGCTTATCTGTATAACTCTTCTGATGACTCTGAGTTGTCTTTAGTCTGTCTCTGATGAACTGAACTGCATTCAATAACTGCTAAACCAAGTTTTAAACCAGCGATCCCACGTTCTTTGACTTCGTTCTATAAACTAGAGTTCCACAAACTTGATCACATTGCGGTTATACCATTTCGATAAAATCTTATTCCACAAGTACTCTCTTTTTGCACAGTGTGTAATTCAATTCATTTCTGCCCCTTTCAACATCCTAGAAGCCTGCCGGGAGTCGCTCCTTGCTCAGGCACTCTGGCCCCGGCGACCACTCCCCGCCCTTGTCGGATCAATCGTTATGGGCATCTTCGAACTACACTACTACTAGCAATATGCACCATCTCATAGAGGTATTATCCGCTTTGGCCTGTCCCATACCAAGCCTCATGGTTTTAACCTCGTCCGAGTACCTCAAAGTGCAAAACTTTCTCTAGCTCATCAATCCATGAGTTCGTTTCCATGGGGTCACTTATTGACACTTGAAATCTGATTCACTGAATTTCCATCGAACCACTATCCGAATTCCACAAACTACCGATTTTTCTTTCGATATTCCTTTCATGTCCATTTAATAACCAAACCAAGAATTCGCCTCAACCACATAAAAATTAGTGCAAACCAAATGTCATTTATCATACTAAAGGCTTTTGAATACTTTTCCAAATCCTTTCTGATTGATCGTTCGTCTGCGAATGGTACGCCGTACTATACTGCAGTTTCGTCCCCAAGGCCGACTGCAAACTTTTCCAGAAAGTTGTCACAAACTTAGGATCACGATCAGATTTGATCGTCACTGGAACTCCATGTATGCGTACAATCTGATGTACGTACAACTCTGCATACCTATCCAACGTAAATTCTTTTCTTGCCACAACGAAGTAAGCTGACTTCGTCAATTTGTCGACTACTACCCAAATCGAGTCATTGCCTCGCTGACTTTTTGGCAGTATTCCCACTTCCACTCAGGAATCTCAAGAGGTTGTAGCAGTCCACCAAGCTTACAATGCTGAGCATTTACTTGCTGGCACGTCAAACACTTTCCGGCAAGATTGCTTCCTTAAGCTCTGCATATTTCGGAACGCACAATTGCCCTCGAAACTTCAATGTCCCATCCTCGGACACCCCTTTTTTCTTTTTCTTTTTTTTTCCACTTTGCATCTCTGGTTCCACCTTGAGAGTGGCCATTAGACTAGCAAGATGGCCAACCTCAATTTTAAAATCTGAGTCCCTGACTCCCTCCAAAAGAATCCATTCTCGTACCATCATCTGACCAATTATCGACTTTCGACTAAGTGCATTTGCCACTTTATTCGCTTTCCCCGGATGATACAAATTTCACAATCATAGTCCTTAAGAAGTTCCATCTATCGTCGTTGAACATGAGGCAAAGATGATCACCGCATCTTGCTATGTTGCATTAACATGCAACCTAATCCTTTATACGACGCATCACTGTAGATTTCATACCCACCAGGACCAGACAGTAATGTCAAGACAGGTTTACTCTTGAGCTCTTGGAAACTACGCTTACACTTGTCTGTCCAATCAAACCTCTCATCTTTCTTTAACAACCTCGTCAATGGCATGGCTATCGCAAAGAAACTTCTCCATGAAACATCTGTAACATCCCGCCAATGCCAAGAAACTTCGAATCTCAGTTACCGTCATAGGTCTCGGCCAATTCATGACTGCCTCAATCTTAGTTGGGTCAACGACGATCCCTTCACTTGAAATTACATGCCCTAAAAATGTCACGTGAAATAGCCAAAACTCGCACTTGCTAACTTAGCATGCAACTCATGTTCCCTCAAAGTCTATAGTACTGATCTCAGGTGTCTCTCATGATCCTTGGGACTCTTCGAGTATACCAGAATATCATCAATGAACAAAATCATCAATCCTTAGCAACGGATACTTCGTCACTTGATTAAGCTGCCAATAATCAATGCAAAATCTCAATGAACCGTCTTTTTTCATTACAAACAGTAGCGGCACTCCCCAAGGAGACGCTCGTCCTAGTGCGTCTGAACCTTCAGTTCTTTCAATTCTGACAAGGCCATCATATAAGGCACCTTGGAAATCAATTCAATTCCAGGGGCCAACTCAATCACAAACTCAATTTCTCTCTCTAGATGCAATCCCGGCAATTCTTCGAGAAACCCGTCCATGTACTCTTGTACCACAGTAATATCCTCCACATTTGATCCTTCTACCAGCGTATTTACCACCAATGCCAAATACTCTTGACACCCAGATTCCCACAACCAAGTCACCTCAAGTGACAAAATCAGAAGAACGGAGGATTCTCCTCGATTTCCCACACACTCAAAACGACCACCCACTACTGGGTTAAATTGAATTGTCTTTCCATGACAATCTACCGTATGCAATGACTTCCTCGTGACCTAGTTTCAGGCGGTCGGCTTTCCCACATAATTCTTTCTGTCTGGTGGGATGGGATTCCTTCGCCCCATCATCGGTCCCTTCTCGAACCGACGATTGTCTCTATTAGGCACGAACTGCAAGCCAGATGCGGTCGCCCTCTCGATCATATTCTTCTCTATCATCTAGGCCCTTTCGTACATCTCATCAAAGCTCTTTAAGTTCAAGGGCATTAGCTGGGCTTTCAATTCTAGCTTCAAGCCATCTCTAAAACGTCTTGCCCTATCCACACGGTCCTTTACCAACCTCGGCATACTTGGCCAACTCAACTAACTTCGCCTCATACTGATTCACTGACATCCGATTCTGACAAAACTGTTGGAACTCTGCCATCTTTGACTCTCTCACACTGTCCAAGAAGCACTTCCCATTGAACGCTTCACGAAAGGCACCCCATGTCTGAACCATGCCTTCAGGGAACACTCTTCCTTGAGTGGCTTCCCACCAATTAATGACATTACCTTGAAGCTAATAAACCACCAGAACCACTCTGTCTGACTCTGAACACCCCAGCACTGAAACAGTCCTCTCACTATCCCTTATCCAAAGGGTCATAGTTTCAGGGTCGCCCACACCACTGACCTCGGTGGCTTCAGTCTCAGGAACTGCTCTACCAGTCTAGGTATCGGTCTCTCACATACCTCTCCTCTCACTAGGGGAACCATAAGGACCACAGCAAAAGCACTCAGCTTGCTGTCCAATCAAGGTCTCTAGCGCCAGCAGGATCCCGTCTAACCTAGGATCTGCTTGCATGCTACCTCTAGCATTGGTTTGACCAGACACTGCCCTACACCTAAGGGCTCTCTCTGCTCAGGATTGCTCATCACTCTGGACTATGAGCAACCCGCCACCACACAAAGCCACACAAGGCCACAAAAGCAATCACAGGCACATAATATAAAAGCCATCCCTATCTCACTATCCCAAAAATCCCACGCACCTTATCACTCCAAGTCTCAACCTCGCTCTGATACCAAAACCGAGAGGGATGTCACGCCCCGACTCCCGAGCACGCGACAACCCCTTACCATGGTCGATTGAAACTGACGTCCCAGGACTCGTCGACGACCATTCATTTTAATCTTTCGTTATGCGCAAGCGAAAGACGAACCACCCCCAGTCCAACAAACAATCAATCAATCAATCAATCAGGGATATAGGGATGAATAACAAGAACAACCATCACTACTTATTTAGACAATTTATTGGATTACAAGCCCGACAAAAGGGGCCGATCCATCCTCTAAGCCAGGCCAAAAAGAAATTAGGTGTCACGCCCCGACTCTCGAGCTCGCGGCAACCCCATTACCTTGGTCGATTGAAAGCGACGTCCCAGGACCCGTCGACGACCATTAATTTTATCTTTCGTTAAGCACAAGCGAAAGATGAACCATCCCCAGACAAACAAACAATCAAATAGGGATAGAGGGATGAACAGCAATGACAACAGCAACTACTCATTTATACATCTTCATTGGATTATCCAATGGAGGATCGTTTTCCGAATTACAAGCCCGACAAAAAGGGGCCGATCCATCCTCTAGGCGAAACCAAAAGGAAACTAGGCTAATCCAACCGTACACAAAGAACCCTCGGGTTCAACACCACGGTCACTCGGACCCATCGGACTCAAGCTCCGTCGGGTCGATCACTGGAGAAGCGGGGGCAGGATTCTCCACTGCGGGTACGCCATTCTAGGGACCTGAAAATGGTTATCACGACGGGTTGAGATAAAATCTCAGCAAGTTCTTCCCCCTAAGCCCTGGTTAGTACGCCAACTCAACCCGGGGTATCTCTCCAGAACCACCCCTCACTCAACCCAACAACCCACAAACAGGGCAACCAACATAGCAATATTCGACTTGCATGCAACCTTACCCGGTATGCCATACCCTACACGTTAAATCTCAGCACAATACACGCAATCAAGGCACATGGCCGTTAGATGAAACAGTTCATCAATCACATGCGAATCGCGTCACAAGCGATCTCACCTGGCTATTGCCACACCCTGCACGACTATCAACTCATGCGTGCGTACCATAATTAATGCGATCATCACGACATTAAGAGCATGCGAATAATCAGAGCATCTCACACAACTTTCTCATGTCTCATACTCAGACATATGCTCCGATTATTAACGCCCCCTCCTGGGCCAACGGCACAACCTTATAGTTGGCGGTTCCTGGCTAAACCAGCTTCGTCCTCTTTACCTCGAGGCATGGCGACGTCAGGGGTCATCCCTTCCCTCTGACGGCATTCCCGAAGGAGCACAGGACCTGCCCACTACCGCAGTCCCGCAACTGACAGGAACATAGGACCCGCCCACTACCGCAGTCCCGTCACATGTCCCCCGTCAGGCATCCGACCGAAGTCAGGCGACCAAACGGCCACGGCACAACCCCATAAGGATTGGCGGTCTTCCGACAACGCCGGGTTCCCTCTCTTAATGTGATCATGCAACACATCATCAAACAATCCATTTATATCTTTACTCTGTCGTGAATGCAACATCACCCATGCTCATACGATATGCCATTCAAATAACCCACGCAATATGTCATGCGATCTTACTCGACAATTCCAAAATCCAAATCCAACCAACACTCGATCACGTATTTCATCATCAATCATGAGTATAATTAACAATCGGCACTTCAATTAATCATAACAATCAATAGCACATCAAATTCATAAAAAAATTAGCTTCCGGATGAACAGTGCCATGAGCAGTAATTGTGAACAGCGCTCGTGAACAGTAATTATAAACAGTGATTTTTCCGAAATTCAATTAATTAAAACATTTAATCTAGAAATTAAACAAAAAATTAATTAAAACAATTAATCAATTCAATTAAAGCAAATCATGCTTAATTAATCACAAATTAAGCACAATTAAGCTAAATAAGCAAAATTAAACTAATCTAATCTTAATCATCTATCTAACCACCTATCTTAGGACTAATACAACTTAATTAAACTCCTTAAACCAAGATTAACACTAACTAACCAACCCTAAGCAAGTTTAGGCACTAAATAGGGATTAGGAGCTAAACTCACCCGTTTAGCGGGCCGGCAACACGGATGCGGCGGCGGCGGAGAACCCGACACCTGGAGACCTCTACCATGATGATCCAAGGTGGTCTCGGGGCTGAGAACAGCAGCAAAAAACTCGAAATCCCTCTGCAACTCTGAAAAACTGACTGCACAGGAGGAAAGTTGCTGACTGGAGTTGAACGGGCTGCCCGGAGCTCCGGCGAGCGGCGGGCCAGCGATCGGTGGCACCTGGGGGTCGAGGGGGAACCACTTGTGGCTGGGATGGGCGGTGGTTTGGTCGGAAAGGAAGGAAAACAGGTGAAAAAGCGGAACAAAGTTGATGCAGGCGGAACAGTGACGGTTCGTCGAGCAGCGACTTCCGGCGGCCATATGGGACGGTCAACAACTCCGTTCGGAAAAAGGCTGACGCTATCTGAACTTTTTTCGTCTTCTGAACATAACGGCGGGTGGCACGAGACGAGATTCCAACGGGAAGGCAATGAACAACTCGATTTTCGGTGAAAGGTCAGAACTAAAAAACAGAAGGAAGGAAGGAAAACCATGGGAGAGAAGTGTGTGGTTTTGGAGAAGATGAAGAGGAGAGAGAGAGTGAAGTGAAGGATGAAGGATAAGCCTTATCCAAGCCATCAAGGCTTGCCCCACTTGGCAAACAATGACCTCATCTTATCTCTCTTCCTTTTTGACTTTTCTTCAAAATATCCAAGGGCATTTTGGTCATTTCCACCTTGCACATTTCCCAATCTATCCTTGGGCTGAAAATGGAGGAGCGGGCCTAGGAAATGGGCTTGAAAATGAATAGGAACGGGCTCGGGAATTTATTGGGCTTGAATCGGCTCGGTTTTAGACAATGGGCTCGGAAGGGTAAAGGGTCGGTTTGGCCCAATGGGCTCACTTGCTTGCCTCGGGCCTTCCATGGTGGCTGTCCCACCTTGGGCGTGAGGCCCACACTGTTCTTGCCCGGCCCACGTCCTCGTAGGCTCGTTTTCTTGGTCCGAAAATCCCTTTTCCAAATACTCGGCTCAACCGGCAGTGTCGACTGTCTAAGAAGCATCGTCCAAAAGTCCTTCCCGAACATTCACAAAAATTCGAAGTTCAATACTGGATTCTCATGCCATGTCAATTTCGCCCGAATGCCATTTTGGTATTGCTCAGACTGATAGGCGGCTTTGAGGATTCACGCGTAACCGACTCGTGCCAATTCACGTTCAAGACTTCTCGACACATGGACGTCCTTGACTACATGAAATTGCGAAGGATCAATTCTTATTTCAAAGTACACGATTATCAAAGATCAACATAGGGCCGTTCGCGAGTTCGATAATAGTAGACGGAATCACCCGTCATCCCATTATGTTCTTCTAGTCGTCCCTGAAATCGGCCTGCATATCTATAGGATCGTCCTTACGCAAGTCTCACGGTCTAGTCGTTTTCCCAAGTCAAGTTCTTTAGTCGCACAAGTTCTGTCCTCATTAGCCTTTCCTTTCAAGGTCAGTATCTCAAGAGTGATCAGTTCTGAGTGAGATCAACCAACAATGCTCGTTCCTCCCTAAAAGGACTCGAATTTCAGGATATTACAACTCTTCCCCTCTTATAAAAATTTCGTCCTCGAAATTTGCAGCTACTGACAAATCCTCAAAAAGATGGGGGTGTTGATACTTCTTCACTTCTTCACTTTCCCATGTAGCTCCCTCTGATCCATGATACTGCCAAATCACCTTAACTAAGGTGATAGTCTTAATTCGAAGTACTTGCTCTTTACAGTCCTCTATCCGTATCGGCTTCTCCACGTATGACACCCTATCGTCTATGTCCAATTCCTCAAAATTCAAAACATGAGTCGGGTCCGGTTCATACTTTTTCTCAACATGGACATGTGGAAAACATCATGTACTAGAGCAAGCTTCGGTGGCAACACAAGACGATACGCTAAAATCCCGATCCTTTCCAAAATTTCAAAAGGGTCCAACGTACCTCAAACAACTTTTCTTTCTTGCCAAATCTAGAAGTACCCTCGTCGGCGATACTTTCAAAAACACACGATCGCCCACGTTAAACTCCAACGGTCTGCAATGCTTATCTGTATAACTCTTCTGATGACTCTGAGCTGTCTTTAGTTTGTCTTTGATAATCTGAACTGCATTCAATAACTGCTAAACCAATTTTGAACCAGTGATTCCCAATTCTCTGACCTCGTTCCATAGACTGGAGTTCCACAAACTTGACCATATTTCTGCTATACCGCTCCGATAAAATCTTATCCCACAAACACTCTCTTTTTGCACAGTGCGTAGTTCAGTTCATTTCTGCCCCTTTTGACATCCTAGAAGCCTGCCAGGAGTCGCTCCTTGCTCAGGTACTCTGGCCCCGGTGACCACTCCTCGCCCTCATCGGATCAGTCGTCACGGGCATCTTTGAACTGTACCACTACTAGCAAAGGTCCTTTTTTTTGACATACACCATCTCATAGAGGTATTATCCACTTTGGCCTGTCCCATACCAAGCCTCACGGTTTTAACCTCATCTGAGCACCTCAAAGTGTAAAACTTTCTCCAACTCGTCAACCCATGAGCTCGTTTCCGCGAGGTCACTTATCGACACTTAAAATCTGATTTACTGAACTTCCATCAAATTACTGTCCAAATTCCACAAATTATCGATTTTTCTTTCAACATTCCTTTCATGTCCATTTAATAACCAAATCAAGAACTTACCTCAACCACTTGAAAATTAGTGCAAACCAAATGTCATTTATTGCACCAAAAGTTTTCGGATACCTCTTCAAATCCTTTCTGATACCTCAAGAAGAAATCATTGATAATGCTATTTCCTCACCCATCCATCTACCATCAAGGGATAATTAATTCTTAATCCATTGAAGACAAAAATCCATTCCTCAAATCCCTATCTTAATTATCTCCTGAAATAATCCACCTTGGTAAATTCATATCTTAATCAAATCTAAGACTTCCGAGCAATAAATCATCCACCGTAATCCTTATCAAAGATCATCACCATTTAATAGATCATCTCTTATGATCCCATACCTACAACTCCTCAAATCATTAAGATAAAACTTATCCGATTTCCATTAAATCCAAGGACCTCAATTGTCGTGACGCATAAGCAACCAATTTTCCTTGTTGCTTTACCACGCAGTCAAATCCCTTATACGACACCTCACTATAAATCTCGTATTCTCCAATAATAGACTAAATCATCAAAACTGGTGCGATAATCAGCTCATACTTAAGCTCTTAAAAATTTCACTTATTCGTCCATTCAAATTCTTATGTCCTTTATTAATCTTCGTATCAGAAGCATAGCTATCGTAGAGAACCTTTCTACGAATCGTCTGTACTAACCTGTCCGACTTAGAAAACTTTGAACCTCTGTCACCGTCATAAGTCCCGACATATTCATGACTACCTTGATCTTAACGGATCCATAGAAATTCCTTCGTCCAAAATCATATGACCAACAAAACAACGCGAGTAAACCCAAACTCGCACATATTAAACTTGGCATACTGTTTATGCTCTCGAATGGTCTATAGCACCACCCTTAAGTGCTGTCCATGTTCCTCTAAATTCCTCGAATAATCCAATATATTGCTCATGAACACAATTACAATCAATCCAAATACGCCTTAATCACTCAATCTGTCACGCCCCGAACCCCGAGCACGCGACAACCCCTTCTCTTGGTCGATTGAAAGCGACGTCCCAGGACTCGTCGACGACCATTCGTTTTAATCTTTTGTTATGCGCAAGCGGAAGACGAACCATCCCCAGTCCAACAATCAATCAATCAATCAATCAATCAGGGATAGAGGGATGAATAACAAGAACAACCATCACTACTCATTTACACAATTTACTGGATTAACAACGGAGGATCGTCTTTTGAATTACAAGCCCGACAAAAGGGGCCGATCCATCCTCTAAGCCAGGCCAAAAAGAAACTAGGCTAATCCAGCTATACAGAATGAATCCTCGGGTTCAACACCACGGTCACTCGGACCCATCGGACTCGACTCCGTCAGGTCGATCACTGGAGAAACGGGGGTAGGATTCTCCACTGCGGGTGCGCCATTCTAGGGGCCTGAAAAATGTTAACCACGACGGGTTGAGATAAAATCTCAGCGAGTTATTCCCCCTAAGCCCCGGTTAGTACACCAACTCAACCTCGGGTATCTCTCCAGAACCACCCCTCACTCAACCCAACACAAACAACCAACAACCCGCAAGCAATCAACAGACAGGGGCAACCAATAAACAATTAATCGGTTCGCATGCAACCTTACCCGGCATGCCATACCCTGCACGTAAAACCTCATACAACACAAGCAATGCAACCAACAATCAAAAGTCGGTTCGCATGCAACCTTACCCGGTATGCCATACCCTGCACGTAAAACCTCATACAATGCAAGCAATGCAACCAACAATCATATAGTCGGTTCGCATGCAACCTTACCCGGTATGCCATACCCTGCACGTTATAAGTCAGCACAATACACGCAATGCACATGGCCATTAGATGATGCAGTTCATCAATCACATACGAATCGCACCACAAGTGATCTCACCTGGCCATTGCCATACCCTGCACGTTATCAATTCATGCGTGCGTGCCATAAATCATGATGTGATCACCTCA
>MU091274.1:0-12999 GCA_014858505.1 Corymbia citriodora subsp. variegata
AAGATTCCCTAGAAGCCTTTTTGAGTGTATTCCAGCCTAAATAAGATTTCATTGGAAGAGACTGGCAAATGAGGATAGACACTTGAAAGAATTTGCTAGAATCAATGACTTCAAAGTGGCGATTCTTTCTTTATTCTATCAGTACTACTACAATCTAATATGGCCAAACTCTGGTCTGGACTGATGGTTTAACAATTTCTTAAATAACTCATCAATCCTAATGAGGCCAAAATCAAATTTGTAAATGCTTGACTGGTTGAAAATTTGAGTAATAGCCAAGTTACATCAGGCTAGCATTGGCTTCTTTAAAAAGTGGTCGTATTCAGAACATCTATGCATTGGCTTGTAGTCACAACACTGACCACTGGCCAAAAAATTAAGAGACAGAGATAATTTGTAGCTCAAGCATGATAATGTTACTCCCACAGACCTCATCTATTTCCCAAGCATCCAAAGGTGGCAATGGTCCATGTAGCAAATGGATAATCAATCACATAAATCATAAATGTCCAGCAATAAATGCTGAATCCCCACCTCGTATAAGCACAAGTCTGACATTCCTTTGAGATCTTTTACCCGCCACCGAATACACATGTAGCTGGGTGATCCAATTTCATATTTTTTGACCGAATTTCTTTCGCCACACTCGCTTTTCTGCAAACAAAATCGACCATTAAAAATGGTGTAGAAAGGCAATTCAAAGAAATGGTGCCAGTCATATATATCAAGGCAGGATTCTAGTTCAATTACCCAGCTGAAGTCCTATCAAATAAGCAATCATCGCACAAGCATATCAGTTGAAAGCCATTGCAGCACTTCTCAGAAGTTACAACTTTCCTGGTATCTAGCAGATGACAATTGTTTGATTTGCCTAATCATTAATTAGAGCTACCAAAAAATAAAAATTTGCATCGCCGTTTATCAGTATATTAATACTAAAGGAAACAGAGCATGAAGAATCCCATCTTCACGCTCTGCACAGAGCACAAGAACTTGCAGAAGATGAATCTCAAATAATGGAGTAAGGTTAATGCCTTTTAGTTAGTTTTTGAAGTGTTATAATTTTATTGGTAAAATTTAGCACAATCAAAGTAAACAGGAAATATGCAGACAAAACTATCTAAACGTAAATTCTAATATCACTATACAACAAGAATTACATTCAATCAAGTTCAACTCTGTTTAAAGCAGAAGAACTCCACTTAACCATCCCAGTTAGTTGCATTAGACAAATGTTGAGCATAGCCTCACTCAATCACGAGAGCAAACTGCAGCAACGTTGTTACTCATAAAAAACTCAAACTTAATGTCACAGCGAGAAGGCATATTCTTCATTTGTTAACAACATCTTCCAGCTCCACTCCACCATCAAAGAAATTCTTCTGAGCAGAACTTCAGCTTGGTTTTACTATCGTAAACTTATTTAAATTCCAACACAAAAACTCGACACATCCACTGCACCTAACCATTTACCAAAATCCTCCATAGAATCCATAACCCCTTTTCTACTTTGCAGACAAAACAGGACCAAAATCAGTGACTATAATAGCAACAGAGCCGATCAACTTAATCACGCAAGACTAGCTTTTTCCGCTTACTATACTCCCCCCACTAATCCTGCTTCCACCAAGTTTCCAGCTGAATTGAGAACTTTTCCATCCTTAACATCCACCAAACTTTCAAACCATAACAAGCACAAGCGAACAGAGCTGGAAGCAAGAACCACTCCAGCTCAAAAACCTTTCTCTCCTACTTCTTTCCCCTCACTATTCCTCCAACTCCAAAAAAAACCTCATCAAACACAGATCTGAAACCGGAAAACTCACCTCAGGACTCCAATCCCCGCGAAGAAACGAATGATCCGACACAGCCCGAGCCGGCGAATACCCCTCGAAACGAAGCTCGATTCAGCTCGAGAAACCCTATAATCCGAGCTCGACGATGGTTGAATCCACTTCTTCTGGGAGCTTCCGGAGCGCGCTCTCTCTCTCTCTCTCTCTCTCTCTCTCTCTGCCTGCTTGCGAACCAAAGCACTCAACAACGAGTAGTGCCAATTAAAAAAAAACCTATTTTTTTATTTTTTGTTTCGTCACATAAAAGGAGTCACGGAGGACGCGCCACGTGGCCACGAGGTGGAAGCGCAGGCCGGGGGGTGTTCGATGCGATATCAGAATTCGTGGACGAGAGCGCGTCGGGAGATCCGATCAGTTTAGGGCGCCTGATTGGTCCACGTACGCCGCGGTGGCTGGCATGCCGACACGTGTACGGCGGGCGCTCGCCCGTGGGTCCTGGGATTCTTTTTCTTTAATGGAGGGTAGGGGAGGGTGCGGGGGAACTGCGGCGGGGCACGTGGCTCCGGGCTGTTGATCCGGCGTCGTGTCCAAGCGTGCCACGTGGTATTTTGGCTTTTTCCATAAAATCCCTTTTTTTATTCCGAGACAGTAATTAATTTAATTTAGGTAGTATTTTTTAATAAATGAAAACAGAGTCTGAAGACACGTGTCGGCCAACCCGCGGTGAATCTACGTCCCACCACAAGAGCGAGTTAAAAATGAGCGCTTGTAATTTGTGTTCACACGTTATAGTCGGATTTTTATAATTATGTTAACCTGGAGTACATTAATTGAGAGCTTAGAAAATCGAGGAGAGAGAAAAGGAACAGAAAGAAGAGTTGGCAAAAAGAGAAAAAGAAATTTGTCGGGAAGGGCCGAAGAAAAAGTTTGAGAAAAGATTAGCATGTGAAAAAACAAATCGCAGCTTATGAAAAACCTACACGTCTTAATTTTTGAAGAAATCGTGTTGGTTTTGCGAAAATATTAATGATAAAGGAAAATACTTTCCTCCGAGAAAATAATTAATCTTCTTTTATTTAGTGATTTATGATTGAAAACATTTTTTAATGTTTGGATTTTATTAGAAAATGATTCAATCTCATGGTTTTATTTTAGACAAAAATTTAATTTTTTAAATTTAATCTTTAAATTTAATTTTTAATTTTAAAAATCGAATTTTACTTATTTTTCAAAAAAAATTGTCCTCTTTTCTTTTTTTCTTTTTCTTTCCTTATTTTAACCCCCTTCCTCCATTACATCAATCAACAACAACCACGGGTGAGCTCAAGCTTGCCTGCCTCAAGCAAGCTCAAGCTCGTCAAGATTAGCTAAGCTATGAGCTCACCTAGATCGATTGAGCCTCAAGCTCACCTACCAGCATCATGGCGGGTCGTTGGGCTACCGACCGTTGTCAAGGAATGTGGCTAATAGAGGAACATGGGAAAGGAAAAGAAAGAAAGGAGAGAAGAAGAAAAGGAAAGGAAAGAAGAAAAAAGAAAAGAAATAATAATAAATTTAATTTTTTTTAAAAATTAAAACTATTTTTATAAGAATAAACATCTCGCTAACCAAATATCCTAAAACTAGAACATTGAAAAACGTTTTTCAATTCTTTCAAAAGGAAAATCATTTTCCTGAATTTAAGATTTGGTAAAAACTTTTTTTTGTTAACTAGGTAAACTTTTTCCGTTACATTTGTCTAATTGAACCTTACGCTAGAAAATGAGAAAATTGTTTTCTTGAAAAATATTTTCTATGAATCAAACGTTTCACGAATATGTATTATCTTTTGAAAAAAGTTTTCGAGACAAAAATAACTTCATTTTCCAACATTTGGCTAAAACCTAAAAATCAATCAAAAAATATTTTTCGCCATCTTGTGCAAAGAATCTAATTTAATATTTCAAAGGAGAAATACTAAAAATTCAAATTTTTTTAACTATTGTTATCTTTAAATTACTTTTATTTTTTTCCTTTTTGTTTTTTCTTCTTTCTCTTTCTTTTCTTCCTTTCTCTTTTCTTTCTTTTCCTTTCTCCTTCTTCCTCCACCGACCATGTGCCTCACGATGGCCAACAACCTGGCGACTAACCATGACATGGGCTTGCAAGCTCAAAAAAAGAAAAGAGAAAAAAAATTAAAAATTCAATTTTTTTAAAAAATAAAACTAAAAACTAAAAGTTCAATTTAAAAAAAATAATTAAAACAATTATAAATTTTGAATTTTTTTGGTCGAAGATAAAATGATGAAATTGGAAGCATTTTCCAATAAAATCCAAATATCAAAAAACATTTTCAATTACACAAAACAAGAAAAAATAATTGTATTCTTGGAAAATGCTTTCCAAGAAATCACTTTCCTTCGTCATTAAGTTTCCACAAAAGGAACACACTCTTTAGTTGACCTTAGTTGAGATGACAAAGGAAGAGAGAATCCAAATATTAAATATATGAGAATGAATGGTGTGAATCAAGTTATTGAAAAAATCGATGCTCCAAATTAGCTCAAGAAATCCTATTCACAAGAACAATAACAGTTGATGAAGAAGCTAGAGATCGCAATCGTTGTGAGTTTTGCTTCCATTGATGGACGACATTGCGCTACAGCTAATCCCATGGCTTGGAGCATGTGTCGACATGACCCCCTCAGCTAGGGGTGTAAACAATTTGGTTCGGTTTGGTTCGATTTTCTGGAAAAACTGAACCGAATCGAACTGATAAGTGATGATCCCAAACCGAATCAAACCGAATACGAACCGAACAAAAAATGTGGTTTGGTTCGGTTTGGGATGGTTTTTCGATTTTCCTATTTTTACTTTGTTTATTCGAATTTAAGTAAAGAAGAGATGATAAAGAAGAGATATTGTTTAATTTTTATTAAGAATTCCGATTCGATTCCGTTAATCGAACCGAAAATGTTAATGGTTATTTTTCGGTTAACTGAACCGGAAACATACGAAATTTCGATTCGATTCAGTTCGGTTTTATATTTCGGTTCGGTTTTTGACACCCCTACCCTCAACATACTTAATGATGGCCTAATGAGATTGACCGAGAGTCAAGGGCAAGTGACAGAAGTGGTTTTGATTAACAAATGGGTTCTTGACACGTGTTCCCTTTAGACCATTGGTTCAAAGTGCCTGATAGCCATCAAGACATGATTTCAACATTTGAGCTACAAACATGAATTGAGGATTATCTCATTGAAAGGACAAATATCCATTGGTCGGTCCCTAAGTCATTCAAATGTCGTTCATCGAGTCATCTCATACACTCGTCAACCGATCAAGCATTACTCGACAATCCACCGGAAGGGATGACCTGCAAATAGGTCAATCTTTGGCGAAAGCTTCAGCCAAGTTCGTGCTTCCCAATTCAAGTATCAACAATTCCTAATAAGCCTCGATCCAACGCCGAAGTAAACTTCATGCCCAAAATATATGCAAAAAATCCTCTTTAACAGTTTGAAAACTTGGAAAAAATGGGGAAGAACATGAATATAAATTAACCACCCACTTAGGTGGCGTTACTAGTTCGCGCTCTCTTCCTCTCGCAAAAGGTCGAGAGTTCGAATCCCAGCTTCGTCATAGAGTGACTTAACTGGTTTCACGTGTGTGGTGACTAGCATGTGTGACCCCCAGCGTTTACTCCCTCGGCTGTCGGCGGGGTGCGGGGTTCCCTGGGTCAAAAAAAAAAAAAACATGAATATAAATTAGAGGTGGCAGAATTGTCATTGCTGAGCAAGGTCAATAGAGGGGGTACAAAAGCATGACCAAGTTCATCTCATAATTAAAATCTCATCTTATGCTAAGATAGCAAAGCTTTAACACTTTGCTTTTGTGAGTCTAGAAAATGCACGGGAAGGGTATGGATACGAAGAAAACTAGTGAAGAAATTTTGGACAAAATTAATTGTCTTCTTTCTCTTTCTCTCTCTTTTTTTTTTTTTCCTTGGGGTCGATTTGATTAACCTGTAGTGTTGAGAATCAGCCATTCTACACTAAGCTTCCATTTGTTTCGTAGAAAATGAATATTTAAAAAAATTCAAAAAATGATTCTTGTATTACATGAAAAATTAGTTAATTTGGAAATGATATAATCGATCATTTTTTAGGAAAATATTTTTCAAATTATTTATTTTTCACAAAATAAATGCATCTCAGATAACTTAGAGTAACACGTCGATACTCTAATGTGAAACAAAGAGGATATTTCAAGGAGAAAAATCATTGAAATTCCTTAGAAAGATTAGGTTTTTATATATAAGTCTAGCAATTTTTGTAAATTCAGATACGTAATTTTTGGTTCATGACTTGAAAATATTTTTGGCCAACCGACTTTTTCTCGAGGGTAACAAATTACAGAAAAAAGAGAAAATATTCCCAGACCTTAAAATAAGAGCGTGTTTGGATTGCATGTTCTTTTTATACACTTTTGTCGAGTTTAGCATTAGTTTAGAATGCCTTTTATATTAGACTTTTTGCTTGCCGCGAATGCACTTTGGCTTTTTTTAATCTTGCATTAAACTTTCAGTTTCTCAGAAGTTAGCATTTGGCCGAAAGCCTATCGAAAAGGCTTGCCAAACATGTTGATATTTCCTCGAGCCCTTTGAAAAAGTTGAACCAAATGAATTTAAACTTTTAATTTATCAATATATACATATTAACACATCAATTTTGGTGTAATTATAGTATTTTAAACATTGAATAATATATTTTAGGATTTTTTGGCAAAAAGTGGAAGTTACTTTTACTTGAAAAGTCTAGACAAACAACCCTTTATTATGGCATTCGCATTTTGACCTCTCTTCTAAATCGAAAAAGCTGAAGCTTTCATAAATTTTTTTTGACATGCAGAATAGCTTACGAATCTTTTCAATAATTTTTAAAATTTAGATAATATTTTTAGGTTGTGTTTGAGACAGTTTTTACCCACAGACTTTTCATTAGGAAAAGTGTTAGAATAGTCATAAATATAATATTGATGCTAATTTGATTCTAAAAATTTTGACTTAGAAGATTTTTGCCGAATATTATTAATGTGGACACCGACTAATCGATGTGACCTAGCCAACATTGATATAGACATTCTTTTAATATTTTTTGTTTTTATTTTTTCTCTCTTTTTTTTCTCCTTTTTCCTCCGTTCACCAACATAGCGTTGGCCGACGAGGGTGGCCTCACCGATGTCGACCCTCGCCCTAGCAAGGTTGGGTTGATGAGGGTCACCCTCGCACAAGCGAGCCTAGCCTTGCTAGCGATCAAAGGAAGAGAGGAGGAAAAAAAGAAATAAATTTTTTTATTAAAATGATATTAAAAATTATAAGTCAGCATCGGTTATGTCTCGTAGTCGGCATCCATGTCAGTAATATCTGACTATAATTAATCATAATGATTGAATTGATTTTAAGTTAAAATATTTATGATTAAAATAGTATATTTAAAATTTTTATAACTTATTTGATATTAATATAATAGATTTATGATTTTTCTGGTATTTTTTCATTTTCATTCATGGAAAGGATATTTGACTTGAAGAGGGTTTCATGGAAAAGCAAATGGTGTTTTTCAAACACCTTGAAAACACTTGCTGAGTAGCAAATTTTAAAATAATGAAAAAGAAGAAGAAGAAGAAGAACGAATTAGAGCTCGTGGTGGAGGAGAGTTCAGGCGACGAGCACCGAGATCGTGCCACGTGGATGAGACGACCCTGATCTTGTGGGACCCCAAGCAATGGGCTGTCGAGATCGTGCAATCTCAAGTGCGCAACGCCGACGTCGGCCAACCCCAAAAGCAGCGACGGTTGAGATTTGCAATCCTAGGCGACAGGCCGTCGATATCATGGGACGCTAGTCAGATCTGAGCTTGCCTAAGTCCTCATGTTGCTTGTCAAATCTACTAGTGGCGAGCGTATTGAATCACTCGGACTAAATCCGATCACCCGGTTTTGGGGACATTAGTCAACTCCCCGATTCCATAAAAATGGAATTGATGATCTTCGATTTGATACTTTTTTTCTTAAAAATATCAATAAATCTTAAAAATAGTAATAATTATATATATTTTTTGCTAAGTAGCTGGTACTCGGTCCTTGGACCGTCCGGTTTAGTCAATGGTCCTAAAAGGTGGAAACCGGTCTAGTTCCCGATTCCTAGGTGGAATCGGATTAGATCGGGAATCGATCACCTGTAAAATCCATGTAAAAAAGCGGGTGCAAGGGTAAAACCGAAATTTAGATAGTTTAAAGAGGGCAAAGTTGGAAAAGAAATTCACTCGAGTATTGGCAACTAGGGGTGTCAACGGGTCGGGTCGGGTCAGGTCTTGATGTTACCCGACCCGACCCGAATAATAAGGGTAATGTCATTTGACCCCACCCGACCCGACCCGAAATGCATAAAACATGAAACAAAAAAACGGGTCGGTTCGGGTCGGGTTTCGGGTTTTTTTATTAAAAAATATTACAATTTTTTAATAAAAAATATTATAAAGGGAATTCGAAATACTCTTACGTGACGTTGCGAGGTCTCGTCCAATCCATCCGTGAGCCGTGATGTCGCGAGGCCTCGTCCAATCCGTCCATAAACCGTGACGCCGTGATGTCTGGTCCAACCCGTCCGTGAACCATGATGCCGCAAAACCTCGTCCAACCCGTTCGTGAACCGTGACACCGCGAGACCTCGACCAACCCATCTGTGAACCGTGAACTCGTCCTTGAACTATGACGCCGCGAGACCTCGTCCAATTCGTCCGTGAACATCTCCACAGACAGATAATTTTTTAATAAAAAATTATGACAAAGGGAATTCGAAATGTTCTTACGTGACGTCGCGAGGCCTCGTCCAACCCGTCCGTGAACATCTCCGTAGACGGATAATTTTTTAATAAAAAATATGACAAAGAGAATTCGAGATACTTTTACGTGACACCACGAGACCTCGCCCAACTCATCCATGAACATCTCCACAGACAAATAATACTCCTTCCTCTAAAGTTCTGCGTCGGCCACGAAAAAGAAGCAAATCATATGAAAGATGGGGAGAGAGAGAGAGAGGGGAAGAGGGAGAGAGATTGATAGGGGCCGACAACGACGTACTCGTGAGATGAGACGTGTTGGATGAGTTGTGAGTAGAATGAGTTGTAGAGGAAATAGCTTGGGTGAGTGTATTTGAGTTGAAGCTTTTAATGTGTTTGGGTCGGAACAATGTTCCAACCCTAACTTGACCCAAACATGTATTCCATTTGTGTTTATAATTGTTACCCAAACAATATTAAGACCCGAAACATGTACCATATTTATTTCGTGTTCGGGTCGTGTTCGGGTCATGTTCGGGTCGGGTTGGATGAGTTTTTTTGACACCCCTATTGGCAACTAGTGCTGAGGGACCCAAAGCTAGGGCTGAAGTCGTCTTCACTTTTCTTTGCATAAACGCTATTATAAGAGTGTTATCAAATGCCAAAGATTGGGCTCGATGGGTATTTAGAAGCCCAAGCTGCTTGAAAGCTGAACTTGACGCAAGTTTACACGACTAATTTTTTTTTTCATTTTTAAAAAGGTATACTATTTCCACCTCTTATATAATTAAATTCACTCCATTTATGCTAAAAAGAAAAAAAATGTGCTCTGAAATTCAATGGCAAAGTGATGGCCAAATTCATTCTTTTTTTTTTCTTTCTATTTTTTCTATTTCTATGTAAGATTTATTAGCTGTAATTAAAATTTCACATGTCATTCTTAGTGAATTCTTCAATTTTCCTTTTATGTTTCATCTGTCCTATGTAAAAGTATCTCCCTAATAATAAGGAAAAATACTAAATTTTTTTGATATAGTAAAAAACTGAAAAGTTTCATGTTTTTCATTACTCTTATAAAAAGTTATCTATTCTTTATCCCTCTTATCTTTTTTATTTATTTATTCAACTTTATCTCTCTTAATTTGCAAGCTCACTTTCTTGGTAAATTTTTTATTTTTAGTTTCATTAGTCTAATATCTATATCAAATCTTTTTACTGACTTTGTTAAAGAATGTATCTTTTTTTCTTACTACTGGTGAGATATGTAAGATATCATAGAAATATCTATGAGTATATTAAAAATATTATGTATAATGAGACATCTAGATATCTTTTCATAAATACTTTATAGATGATATTAATTGTTGTTAATTCAAAATAATGAGATTTCGTCAGCATTATTTTATGCAATGTTTTGATTAAATTAAATTTCATCTTTAAAGTTTCACGTCGGAGAATATAATTACGATTTTATTTTGGTAAATCTTCAAAGAGTTTTTTTTTTTTTTGCATCAATTGATCATCCCATTATATGTATATCTATGTAAGAGAAGATTGATAAGAAGGGATTCGATGGTGATATGCCTATCACAGGTGAAAATTTATAAATAAATGATCGTGTTAAAAAACTATCTATGTCAAATATTTTCTAGATTCCACTACACAATTTATCTATATATTTGTTCGACAGTGTAATTTGGTTTTCTTAGAAATTTCTCTTTACATGGAAATTTTGTCTTTTTGGTAACTAGCTCACACATAGATGTAGAAAAAGAAGGAAAGTAAATAAATTTGGAGCTATCGCTTTAAATTGCAATTGAATAATTGATGATAATTTGATATTTTTGGTAAAAATTGGGTGGATATAGTTACATAAATGGTTGAAAAAAGTGCCACCTCTTATAGAATGAAGATAATGACACAAACAATTCATAAACTTTTACTCAATGTGTAATATGGTACTTAAATTTGTAATTTATTCAATGTGATTCCCAAATTTTAGTCTAATTTATAATGTCATCCTGAATTTCGAAATTGTTCAATGTAGTCTATAAAATTTTGGTACATATTCAAATTACTCTCTAAATTATATAAAGGTTATTTAATTTTGGCTCTCTATTAATTCAAGTTCATGAATAATATTAAATATTTTCATGTAATCTAGGGATCATATTGAACATATCGAACAAATTGAAAGTTCAGGGACGATATTGCATATTAGACTAAATTTCATAAATCATATTGAACATATTAAAAATTCAGGAGCCACATTACACATTAATAAAAAATTTAGGGATTGTTTGTGTTATTTTCTCTTGAGGATACATAGACAGACAAGATTTTCGGGCCGTCACGTGCGCATCACGTGAGGGAATGGATATTTCTTCAAGAACCTTCGGCCCCTCGTCTCCCTCCCTCCTTATTTCCCCCACCTCGGACCCAAGCCCTAGCAATACCTCATCCTCCTCTCCTCTCTCTCTCTCTCTCTCATCGCCGGAGCTCGGAAGGGGACGTCGGCGGAGATGTCCCACTTCGGGAGATCGGGTCCGCCGGACATCACCGACACCTACTCCCTCCTCGTCCTCAACATCACCTTCCGTACGTCCCTCCCTCCCTTCCTCCCTCGTTCGGACTTCCGGCAATCCGCCGTCGGTAGCGCGTGCTGTTGCTGTACTCGCTTGTGTGTGCGCGTGTGCGCTTTTTTGCTGAATCCACGTGCGTTTCTCGTTTTGCTTGTGCGGCTTGGTTTCAGGTACGACCGCCGATGATCTGTTTCCGCTCTTCGACAAGTACGGGAAGGTCGTCGACATCTTCATCCCCAGGGATCGCAGGTTCTTTCTCTTTTTCTCTGCCGTGAGCTTTCGCGCTTTGTTTGTGGGGGAATTGATTGAACCGAATCCGCGAGTTTGGTAGGGAAGTGGTGAACGAAGGGGGGGAGGAGTTAGAAATCGACAAGAAGGGTTTCGCATGAACTAGTTTGGGAGAAGTGAAAATCCTGCTGCCTTGGTTGCTTGATTCAATCATAGAACGGGTAGCGTAGTGGGGATGCGCGAACTGCATTCAACTGTCTTGATAATCGCATGTGCACTGCAGCCGCTAAGAGAGCTTTGGCTCTGCGTGTGCTGTTCTCTTAGGTGTTCCGTGTTCTTGCAACTCTGCCTCTTTTTATCTTTGTGTGTTTCGACATTACTTTCGTTCATTCAAGGAATGAAATTGTTTCTGAAAGCTTGATTTTGTTGAATTAGAGTTGGGCTGAATTTTGCGGTGTATACGTTCTGCTGTTAAAGGCTTTAGCTTGATGAGTTTCGCATTTACTGTGTGGTCAACTCGTTCTTCTTCTAAGGGCCTTAGCGTAACAAGTTTTGTATTTACTGCATCAGATTGATTGATTTGGTCCTGAAGAAGAGTACTGACTTCTAGTTTTTGATGGAGCATTCTGGTCCAAATTGAATGAATTTTTGGGTTGTGTGCTTGCATCTTATCTTCTTTTCTAGGTAAATTTTGTTGAAATGGAAGATAAAGACTGCATTTGATGGGTATTGCACCATTCTATCTATGACGTAGCACTGATTCTTTAATACTGTGCAATGCAATTAGGACGGGCGAGTCACGGGGTTTTGCATTTGTTCGCTACAAGTATGCTGATGAGGCTCAGAAGGCTGTGGAGAAGCTTGATGGTATTTCTTTCTTTCTGCATATAGACAAGTCAGTCAGAGCATGTCTATGTTATCACATCAATGTTCTGCTTTACTCATCTGTTCACAGGAAGAGTTGTTGATGGCCGAGAAATCACTGTGCAGTTTGCAAAATATGGGCCTAATGCTGAGAGGATGTAAGTGCTGATTCTTTGGCCAAGCCAGTTTTCAGAGACTCTAGTATAGCAATACTTTATTTAGGTTTCTTTCTTGTAAGTTGGGGTTGTAAATGCTGAAAGCATGTAGTTCTGATTCATTGATCAATCCGGTGGCAGTTTACTTGGACATAGTACTGTGTTTGGGTTTTTTCTGATAAAAAGGAGCTGTGATTTATACAATTACTTTAGAAGTTGAATGACCAGATTTTTATTTTTTAGAAAAGTACCTCCCTGGAATAATTGGACATGTAAATGCCTAATCTGGAGTTGATTGGAATCTTATTTTCTCAGCTGTCTCTGATAGTATGCTTCAGTTGTTTTAGCATGGTATTTTGAGGATAGGTGGGATGGATCTTTAGATTGGTCTGAGAAGTTGCTGTGTCTCCATGTTTGAACATACTCAACTGGTGATTGTGAGGAAAAATTTAGCTAAACAGGGTTACTTTTAATGAGTAAAGTATTCTGTACTGCTCAATCCATGTGTGCTGGTGGTACTTAATGTGGTAGAACTATAATAAGACCTTTA
>MU091275.1:0-12989 GCA_014858505.1 Corymbia citriodora subsp. variegata
AGCTCATGCAACTAATTGCTTGTAATTCAAATTTGTTCTCATGGATGGGGAGGGTTTAAGGGAAAAGTCTTTAGTTTGCGGGACCACACCAAACCATAATTTTTGCAAAGCTAGGTCATTAAATATAATGCATTTCGTTTAAGTTGTAGAAAATAATTGGGAGCGTACTATTCAACATGTATCTTGCCAAGGTTGCTAGTAAAGGAGATGATTACACAACTCTAAAGAAATGCATCATTCAATAATTAATTCCTACTACAAACCCCTTGAGTCTAACGTAAGCATCGATTCTTGCTTTGCCAATAAGTCGTGCTTAGCATTTGATCCAGGAACAGTTGTAGTGCTCATGATAAAAATTAGAGCTTGTGCTTTAGCAACTTTGTTCAACTTTAAAAAAAGAAAAAGTTTTGAGTCAGTAGTGGTCATTATAAAAATGGCCAGTGTCGGCAATTATATGTGTTTTCCTGTCTCTGTCATTGGCCCTTGCAAGCACTCAGCAAAGATAACCTGCATCCTCCAAGTCGTTCCAAGTCGAAGCTGAAGGTATTGAAGCATCTTCCGCGATTACATTTCTCTTCAATGAATTTTCTGTTCCCTGCTGTACTCCTTCCCCAGTGTTCCCTTGTTTTTGCGTTGTGCTGGTATGTCCACTTACTCTCTGCCTTGTCAGGACTGGTTCGGGCTTGCATTCCCCTTCTTTCATCGTGCAGACAAATCAGCAAATCTCAGTCCCTCTTGCATCCTTATAAAGAGGCCACTTCAGGTAAGTGTGTGTCATTATACATTTACTTCTTGTGTGCTATATATCAGGGCCTCTTTCACGTTCACTCTCTTTGTTGGTAATCTGGTCCTATTGATTAAATCCTGAAAAACATGAAAGTAATAAAAAAAAGGAAGAAAGGAAAAAAAACGGGTGAAATAACTGCAACATAAACTCATTTTGGAGGCACTATATTTGTCTCTCTAAGCTTTTGTATGTCTCTAAAATTGCACGACATCATCTTTGACCATCTTCTTGTTGGTTGCTTAATTTACAACTTGAATATAAGAGGGTGAACTGGGAAAATTAGCAAGTCTCTGCTCTAAGACATTTTGAAAAATTTAGTCTGTTACAATTGATAGGAAAGAAATTGAATTTTACTCATTGCAAAACACCTAAAAATCCTTTAAAGCATACAGATATCATATGTGTATCCGCACACAACATTTTCAAAGTTATTAATACATATATTGCTTATTACTTCATTCTTTATAATCAAACCAGTCAGTAAGAACGATTGGACCAGTCCAATCAGTGGAATCACATACCAGCCCTTACTCCGGTTCAACCTCAACTACCGCTTTCAAGACATTGCCTGTAATCAGAGACTGGAACAGTCAGCCCAAAGTGATCCCCTTTTTTCTTGAAAGGTGTGTTATTAAAATCTTTAATCAAGAGCCCTCACTTTTGGCTCATATATCTATCCATAAAATTTCTTTAATAGACGATCTCATTCTTAATTTATTGAAGTTACATCTACTTTATTCGAAGTGCAAGCTAAATGTAAATTATACCTATAGGGAATTGGACATTGTTGCTTTAAACCTGCTTTGTCTTGGTATTAGTGGAGAGCATACCTATAGGGAATTGGACATTGTTGCTTTAAACCTGCTTTGTCTTGGTATTAGTGGAGAGCATACCTATAGGGAATTGGACATTGTTGCTTTAAACCTGCTTTATCGTGTTATTAGTGGGGAGAGAGAGAGTCCCGATGCAAACACATGCTAACCAAACTTTCTCGATTTGATAACAAATGATTAAAAAACAAAATTTACTTTTTTTATATTGTCCAGACTTAATGCTTGATTTTATTGTGCTTAGCACATGAAATTGCACATGATTACTTTACCTACGTAAACAGAGCCCAATTTGTTGAGGCTCCGTCTATCTCATAACCTTAGGTGATAAGTGACGATGGAACCATGCTAAAAATCTGCATTTGATAAACGTAGCTTTCTAACGATCTAATCTATTATATTACTTGGGGAAAAAATAATCTAGTATGTTAGAATTACAAATCAAGGTACGATTGAGGGTTTTGTGGTGGCTTGTGGAAGCTTCAACTTCATTATTGAGTAATGAGTAATGATACTAGGGAAAAAGGATAGAAGAGCGAGGACATAACTATTCTACAAAAAAAAGATTGTGTATAAATCAGGTTTTAGAGCCTTTAGCTTCTGGTAAGTCCAATGAATAAAAGAGTTATATATCCATTCTTCTTGACACGGTTGATAGTAGATCTTGTATCAATTGATTAATATGATGAATTTATTGAAATATAGAACATAGTTACGAGAGAGGAGGTTGATAACTCCCAATTATCTAGGATCTCATCATACCGTCCAGTTTTTACATGTATACGTGAACATTTTTTTCCTCCTAATAAACATGTACCTCTTTTTGATCCTCTTTAATATAAGTTTCTCTGATCCTCTTTAATATAAACATCTAGTGCGATATTTTATTTAATTTCTTACTTCAAATGTGCACTAGATATTCTCTGTCTCACGTGCGAGTCTATAAGACCGGGGCCAACCATATCCAATTGATACAAGACCTCCTCTTTGAGAATCACTGAATACCTCTTTCTATCCAAACATCAGATGGGCACTTTTTTTTTCACCTTATATGCACTCAATAAATGGAATGCTGCAAAGTGTATTTATTAATGCCAAAAATAAAAACAAACTACTTAGTGGGTCATAGACTTTTTTTTTTTTTTTGGTAAGGTAAGTATATAGATAATCGACCAAAGAACTGTACAAAGAGGTGAAAAACGTTACCAACAAGCACTCAACTAGACAACATGTCAATGGAGTGACCGGGTACCGCAATCACAATGTTAGGAAACATAAGCAAGCTAGAAGCAAAATGCCATAGGGGCCCAACAAGTCCTAGCACTAGGTCAAACAACAGCTATACATAAAAAATACAAGGGTCTAACCTCCAACTACGCTATATCCTCCTATTCCTAGAGTTGTCTTCTACCTTTTTGAAAGCAAGGGCCTTATCCTTGACCACCTTGAAGAGCTGCAACTTCATGGAAGGGATGTAAAGGTTACGGCCACGAAATATGATGTCATTTTTGGTCTTCCAAATGATATAGCAGAGACCCAAATGAGAAGCGTGCTATCTCCCGGAAAAACCCTTGCCTGATAAAACATCATGAACCCATTGGAGGTTCTCCAACCAAGAAGAATTGGTCAATGGGATATTACATTTCGCGGACCAAAGAGAAGCCAGGGAATGGAGGACATGATAGTCAAAAAATAGGTGGTTGACTGAGTCAAGCCTAGAATTGCAAAAAGGTCATAGATTGTTTTGCGTTGCCGACTTTCAAACATTTTTTTTTTCCTTTTGGGATTTAAGGGAAGTGATCAAACAAAGCACTCAAATGATTTAAGTGAAATTTTCATTTGTTGCGAAAAAGGATATACTAACAGAAGTTTCACTTAAAGAAGTTAATAATACCATCATTGCCTTGGTGCCTAAAGTCCCTAATGCATCATCGGTCTCTGACTACCGACCTATCACATGTTGTAATACAATATACAAATGCATTATTAAGATTCTCTCTTCTAGAATTGCAGCAGTTCTTCCTGGAATTATCAGTCCGGTCCAAACTGCTTTTGTGAAAGGAAGGCGAATCAGTGACAACATCCTACTTGCCCAAGAACTTTTCAGTGGGTTTCACAACAAGCCCCACATTCCAAAATGTGCGATCAAGGTAGACTTCAGGAAAGCATATGATACCTTGGACTGTGACTTCTTAGAGAATACCCTCATGGCGTTTGGGTTTCCTAACAACCTTACAAGACTGATCATGGTTTGTGTTCGTACCCCTAAGTTTTCCATCTCTATCAATGGTGAACTCCATGGTTTTTTTCCCAGTGGAAGAGGCATTCGACAAGGAGATCCTATGTCCCCATATCTTTTCACCTTGGTTATGGAGGTCTTTACTAGGATCCTTGACTCTCAAACTCGGCACCCGGATTTCCGGTATTATTGGCGGTGCAGGGCCACGCGGCTATCCCATCTATTCTTTGCGGATGATGTCTTTATTTTCAGTCAAGCGAACCTTGCTTCCATATCTCGTATCAAGGACGGGCTCACTTTATTTTCCTCATGGAGTGGCCTGATTCCAAATCCTAACAAGAGCGAAGTATTTATCTCTGGTGGCTCTGACACAGTTAGGGATCAGATCATACAAACTCTAGGCTTCTCCCTAGGCTCGCTCCCAGTGCGTTATTTGGGCGTGCCTATCATCACCTCTCGGTTGAACAAAGTGGATTGCAATGCTCTCGTATGCCATCTCACTACTAGAGTCCACTCTTGGACACACCGATTTCTCTCGTTTGCAGGGCGACTTCAACTTATTAAGTCAGTTTTGCATGCCATCCAAGCTTATTGGGCATCTATATTCTGGCTTCCAGCATCAGTGGTGGACAAGATAGAGCAAATCTGTAGACAGTTTCTCTGGAAAGGACCATCCATGGGATCGGGAGGTGCAAAAGTGGCTTGGGCCGAAGTTTGTCTTCCCACCTCGGAAGGAGGACTTGGCTTGAGAAGAATTAGAGTCAGTAATAAAGCGGCTATGGCTAAACACATCTGGCTTTTATTCACCGATAAAGAATCATTATGGTGTAAATGGATCCATGCCACCTACCTCAAAAGACAAAATTTTTGGATTTCCTCTATCCCAACCCATTGCTCTTGGGCCTGGCGGAAGATCCTTGCGCTAAGGGAAGAATTCCAACCCCACTTTAGATGGAAGATAGGAGATGGTGCTCATACATCTTTGTGGTTTGACCCTTGGCTTGAGGTTGGTCCCCTTAACTTGATCTTCTCTGACAATTATATTTACCGATCAGACCTCCTCAGGCAGGCGAAGGTCAGGGACTTATACTCACCGAATGGGCTCCAAATCCTGCAAGACTTGACTCTATGGCAAATCTCGGTTCCCCCACTTTTGTATGATATGGACACCTTCAGTTGGGTGGAGGATCCATCTGGAAAATTCTCGATGGCCTCAGCTTGGGCTACTATTCGCGATAAAGCCAACCCAGTCTCCTGTCTTCTTTTGTCTGGAATAAGACCTTGGCCCCTAGACACCAATTCCTTTTGTGGCTAATTTCCAAGAACTGTCTTCCAACCCAGGTTCTTCTCATGTCCTATGGCAGAATACCCTCCTCGGTTTGCGCTTTCTGCAACACTAGGCCTGACTCTGTCAATCACTTGTTTTTTGAATGCTGCGTCCTTAATTCCCTTGCCAACTTTTGGGCCGCAAAATGCAATCTTCCTTGGACTAACTCGGCTTGGCCAAACAACCTCCTTTGGGTTAGTAATGTTCTTTCTGGCAAGGGGTTCTACTATGAGATAGCTCGGTTTTCATTTGGCGCTCTCTGCTATATCATTTGGAAAGCCAGGAATGACACCATATTCCGTGGCCGGAGCTTTCAAATTCATTCCATGAAGTTACAGCTATTCAAGGTGGTTAAGGACAAGGCCCTGGCTTTCAAAAGGGTTGAAGACAACCCTAGGAACAGGAGAATGCAGCGATGTTGGGGGATAGACCCTCGTATTTTTGATATAGAGCTGGCCTTGATGCAAGCATAGGACCGCTTGGGACCCTTTGGTCCTCCTTTAATCTGTATGTTTGTACATGTTTTGTTCATCCTGTGATCGTGGTACTCGGGCACTCTAACGACATGTTGTCTAGTTGAGTGCCTGTTGGTGCCGTGCCTCACCCCTGTTGTACATTTTGTTGGTTGTTAATTTATTATCTTACCTTACCAAAAAAAAAAAAAAGAATAATAAAGAAAAAGAGTCGGACTTTAAGCTTCATTTATTTAGTAGAAAACAAATGATTTGAAAATTATTTTCTTAAAAATAATTTTTGTATTGCTTAAAATAATTGATCAGTATGAAATGTGCTCATTATCAACAACAATTTATATTTAAATTTTTTTACTAATAGTAAAAATATTTTTCACTCATTCATTTTTTCAAAACAATACAAGTCATCATTTTTAAAAATATTTTTCAATCATTCATTTTTGATAAATTAAAAGGAACCCTTAGTTGATTTATTTTAGCAGTCTTTTTTAGTGCAGAGTATTCGAAATGAAATCAGAGAGATGGTAAGGCTAATTATTGCAGATCTATTACTTTTGGCTGACTTTTGAATCTCCAAAATAGGTTATCTAAAGTACAAGTTACTTTCTTGAGTTCGTCAAAGTCTGTTAATTGTTTGAGCAATGCTAGAGACATCAAGATTTGCCTAGTAAATTAGTTTACTAAAAAAATGCGAAAATATGTAAATAATTATTCAACCGAGCATGCCCATTTGAGCACCCTGCTGATAAATTATCGCTTGACTTAGCCAAGCAAATTTACTATGGTTCTCAGTATATCTAGCATTTGTCTCGATTCATCCAACATAGGGAAATATATGGGTTATAAATTTATATTATACACATGTTAGCTAACAAGACTGAATATTGTATCGTTATGACCATTTCAAGCACAAAACAAAGATTCTTCACCTATCGCATCAAATCGGATTGAACCTTTTTGACCTAATCCAACCTGAAAATGTTCAAGTTAAGATTGGGTTCAGCCTCTCTCTTCTTCTTCTATTTTTTTGAGGTTGCCAAAATGTTCACCCTTACCCTATTATTTAGGGCAGGTTTGGGCCGGTTATCAGTCCAATTCATTTTTGCCATCTAAATTTCAATACTAATTTGATTTTGGCGGGTTCACTTTTATTTAAGTCTACAGAAAGAGACCTTTACACTATTTTCACAAATCTGTGGTCAAATTAGAACTTGATTAATAATTATTTCCCTAATTGTCTAAAGCTAGATTTCATGCCGGTGCAATTAGCTAGCTCTCATCTAGTCTATGTACTTTAGCTGATGTGTGTGTACAACTAGGAGACATTCCTCTTTAAGTTCTCTCGTTGAAATGTCTTCTTCCTCAAAGTTGTGTGAGTGAGTGAATTTAAGATGCTGAAAATACTTGTCTTAGGGCGCATTTGATAAAACCAAAACATAAATACCGAAAATAGAAATTTACAAGTTGTTCGTTAATAACTGAATATTATTAATTTCTTAACATACATGGAATTGTGATCACTATCGACATATTTTAGCAAACAAATGGTGAGATTCTACTTGCTGTCAATTATTTTGCTACTTAGTATTGAAAACCCTTTCCTTACTTAACCGCATAAGTGATTTTTGTTACTTAATTGAATATATTAAATCATTATTAGTTAATAGTTAGAATCATCAAGCCCTTAGTGTCGATGATCATAAAATAATTCACTCAAAGAAAATTGATTTAAGTTAAAGGTCTAGCGTATGCCAATGATATATTCCATGAACCTTTTTCAAAAATTTGGTCCCTTTAAGGAATGAAGAGGTTATCCTGTGATGGTGGAAAATACCACGACTTTTTTCTTGACTAGTTAGATTTTCAAGATATTTTTATTTTACAAGTGGTATCAGCTGCTGTGTCCGTTTCCAAATTATGAACATTCAAATATCTCACAATATTTGTTGTGGTCAACACTATGACATGGCCCTCATGCAAAGACATATCATGAGAAAAAATTGGTATATCAAGGTTCCATCAGTTTCGTAAAAAAATGAATAATTTGAAAAATATTTTTTTATATATGATTGATTATATTGCTATAAAAATGAATGAATGAAAAATATTTCTATTGTCTCAACAATGTTTAGCTATGAATTATTATCAATAATGAAAATATTTTTCATTAATTAATTATTTTAAATGATATAAATGATCATCGTCTCTACAACATTGGCCTCGTGGTAAGACCCAGTACCACCATGCACATTACCACCATTATTCACCACCTTGCCTCTCATCGGAGCTTTGACCAACCTAGAGGGAGTTGCGAAGGCAGGTGTGGCTAGGGCTTCCTCGGCTTCAAAGGATGGGCTTATTTTTTCTTTTGCCACTAGATCCCGGCCTTCTCTTTATGTAGGCCTTTTTAGGCCTTGTGTATTCTATAATGTTATTGGGGCTTTTCGGCCTTTCTATATTGTTAACTCGATTGTTTAGTTGGCAAATTATGGATATTAATCTTCTTCAGAGCAAATCTGTAGACAGTTCTTATGGAAGGGGCTGGCCATGGGTCCAGGAGGTTCAAAAGTGTCGTGGGAGGATGTTTGCCTCTCTAAACAGGAAGGGGGCTTAGGGATCCGCAGGATTCACGACAGTAATAAAGCTGCCATGATGAAACACATATGGAACCTCTTTACTGACAGAGAGTCTCTATGGTGCAAATGGATCCATGCCATTCATCTCAAAAATAAGGATTTCTGGACTGCTAATCCTCCTGCAAAGTGTTCTTGGGCTTGGAGGAAAATCCTTGCCCTTAGAGGTGAATCCCTCCCCCTTTTCAAGTGGAAAATAGGGGATGGCTTGACCACTTCGCTTTGGTTTGATCCTTGGCTTGATATTGGTCCGCTCTCTTCTCTCGTCTCAGACTCCTACATATACCAATCGGATCTCAATAGGCAAGCTAAAGTGGCAGACCTATACTCTCCCTTTGGTCAAACGCTTCGCCATGAGCTTTTATCTTGGCAAATTATGGTTCCCCCCCTATCCCAAGGCCTGGATTCTTTTACCTGGAATGAGGATCCCTCAAGTAAATTTAAGGTGGCATCGACATGGGCTGCTATTCGTAGGAAATCACACTTGGTGCAGTGGGCATCCTTTGTCTAGAACAAGGCCATTGTCCCTCGTCACCAATTTTTCCTTTGGCTGATTGTCAAGAACCGCCTTCCAACCCAGGTATTCCTTATGTCCGTTGGAAGGATTCCTAATGCGGTATGCGCCTTTTGTAATATTCAACCCGACTCGGTTGACCATCTATTTTTTGCCTGTGGCACCTCTAACTCTCTAGCCATGTCTTGGGCTTCCAAATGCAATCTTCCTTGGTATAACTTGTCACGGAAAGACAATATTCATTGGGCCATCAATACGCTGTTAGGAAGTGGGTTCTCTAAGGAGATTGCTCGATTCTCTTTTGGTGCACTTTGCTATATAATATGGAAGACTAGAAATGATATACTCTTCCGAGCGCATACTCTCTATCTCCCAGCCTTGAAACAATACCTTTATAAGGCAGTAAAGGATAAAGTGATTGCTTTTAAGCGGGTGGAGGATAACATCAGTAATATGAGAATGCAACGGAGTTGGGGGATTGACCACTGTATCTTTAGTACAGGTCCCGAGTGAGGCTTTTGTAGGGCCGCCTAGGCTCCTTTGTGAAGTTGTTATCTTCTCTTATTCTGTGCGACTACGGTACCCCCTCACTCTGGTGACATGTTGTCCCATAGAGTAATTGCCGGTGCCGTCGGTCTCTTTTCTGTACAGGATCTCTTGGTTGAAAGCTTAATATACTTACCTTACCAAAAAAAAAAAGATATTAATCTTCTTCTATGAGTAAAAAGATCTAGGAGACCATCAACACTAGAGACCCAATTTTAGACATTATGATAGGAGTCTTATTTCCATTATAGAATGTTGAATTTGAGTCATAATTATTTTGCACCACTTGTTACCTGAAAGTCTAAAATTGGTGAAATTTGTCATCGCAACTCCACCATAATATTAGCCACTAGGAAATCTCTCCATACGAGACATTTAGTAACTATTCAATGCAACATGACTTAAGGTCGGCTAGCTCACAGGCTCAAGCTTGCTAACCTCGAGCCTCGCCAAATTGACAAATCAGAGATTCTGGCTCGCCAATCATGTGAGCTCGCCAACCTCAAGCTCACCTCGTCGGTGAGCCACAAGCCTGGACTTGCCAAAGGTGGGCGAACCTCAAGGCTCACTCACTTGTGGCCAGCTGCTAATTGTCGCCATGGCTGGTTGTTGGTCGTTGTCATGGTCAGCAACTGGCCAATGAAGAAGAGGGCATAGAAAAAAGAAAAGAAAAAGAAACAACTTATTTAATAATTGATTTTTAAAAAAATAATTAAAATAGATTTTTTAGAAATAAAGTAGTAATAAAATTATTGAAAAGAGTGCATAAAAGAAAATATTTTCCCTACTGAATAACGAAAAATATTTTTTGCTTCATTTTCAAATTTCACCCAAGTAGTGGAAATTAATTACGGTTTTTTGGAAAATGGCTTCCTAGAAAAATTTTCTGAAAATACCACATTTTCTACAAAACGAATGGAGCCCATATTCAAGAAAATTTTATGAGGTTTGGTTTCTTAAAAAGAGTTTAAGAGTTTTGCCAATAGAAAACAAAATTTTTCATGAAAATTTCTTGATAATAGGCAAAAAAATGACATTATTAGAATGATAAGACATTTTTATTAAAATTTTGAGTAAATAAATTTTAAAATATTAAAATTTTGAATAAAAATGATATCTATTGAATAATATCTGAATTGTCGAAGTAGTAAAATTAACATTGCAAGATTGAGAAATATTATGATTATAAATTCAAGTAGAATTGAATATGTTATGCACGACAATGTACAGAAAGAATCTACAGTTATGTCTCTTGATATGATACTTATTATAAGTGACTATAGAAACCGAAAGCGAAGCATATGCTCTTGCAATTTGGGCTCTTGAGAGAGAACCAATTAACAGGAGTATAGTGTGGCTGACAAGCAAGGCATATGGTATGGCTTGTGAAACCAGAGTGGACGCATAGAACCCGACATCCCAATGGACACTTGATAAACACTAGCCACAGTGGGCACTTCACCCACAGAAGAATCAACCTGGATTAATGGGCTTTGATTTTCTTCTAATAACCACTGTTAACATGAGAGAGGCTCATCGAGAGAGCCCATTTGAGCAACACAGATAGGTCAAGCACCTGTCTATTACTGCGTGTTTTAATAATACGCCGAGTGAAGAACATCGTATAAATGATCATCCATTCAACTTTAGGATGCAGTTTAGTGGGAAAACCATAATCCTACATTGTCAAAGAGAAAATGGGATTAGGATTAACAAGAAACAAGAAAGTTGAAGGTGCAATGCGCCGGCCAAGGAAAGAAAATCGAGGACACTTGCATGACCTTATTGCTTGCTTTGTTTCGAAAACACAAGCAACGTTAGAATGTCCAACCTAGAATTTATAGGTGGAGGATATACTTTGACCACCCCACTCTTACCTGCAAACCGAATTAGGACAAATGGAGGGTCTCACATGCAAAATAAACTTGGCCTAGGCAAGGCCGTGCCTGGCCAAGCCTTGCCTGTTGCGGACGACAGCAACCCTTGCCTAGGCAAGGCCAGCCTACTAGGCCATTTCCTATGCCCGATGGCTATTCACAAACAAAAGGAAGAAAAAAGGGAAAAAAAGAAAAAAATTAAAAATTATCTATGCTTATCATATAGCCGCTGACGTTCACATCAATAATATCCAGAAAAAATTAGTGGGAATACCTGAATTGATAATAAGTTAAAAGGTTTAGGGCTAAATTGACACTAATACAATAGATTTATAACTTTTCTAACTTTTTTCCTATAAAAAGAGTATATAAATTCTATAGACAAGTCATACGGGACAATAAAGTAGTAAAATCATTCAAAATATTGTAGAAACCGAGCTATGGCCATGCGCGTAACCTTTTCGTTGTTGATAAGAGGTCGGGGTAGCATTATAAGTTGATTATCCATGTTCTCTTTCCTTTTAAAGCCTAATTGGCTTGTGCGTTGTGTGGATGGAAAATGAAAAAAAAAAAAGTCCCACTTATTTAGGTAAAGTGACAGTAAAAGAACATTGCTACGGGAACGGGCCCACGGCACTGTTAATCCCCGTGATTGGTGGTGCCTTGTTGACCACAAAATTGCCATTTGATGGGAATTGGCGAACCTTCGGATGGAGCAAATTTGAAGAAGAATCTTGATAGAATATTCTCTTAAGTTGAACAAACTTTTTTTTTCTAGAGGAAAATGAAACTAACAAGAAGGAAATAACCTTCATTCTTGTCAACTTTTGTAAAACTCAATTCTTTCGTAGGATACTTTCAAAAACATTTTCACCAATTATAGATATTATGGAAATCAAATTAGCAACGCACACATATATTTTAACCAAATCCAAAATATTACCCAACAAATGAAAAAAATTGAAAGTTACCTGGTATGGTAAAAAAATAGAATTGTACAAAAATTTTAAAAATCAGTGAGGTAAAGATTTTGATTAAACAAATTCAATACTTGTTAAAATAAATTCTCATCTATGGCTAGTCACGAGATGATCATGATTTTGATCTTCGAGTTAATGTGGACCACCATGGCTAGAGCAAAGGATGATTTAAGTTGCGTAATTTAGATATTCGAGTTTTAATTTTGATAATTGTATTCATTTTGCTAAATGAAGAATATTTTCTTTTCAACAATTGCAAGTGTAATAAATGTTTTTTATTGGAGATGTTGCTAATAGAAACCCTACACCTATTTCATCTTTTAATAAAAGACGTTTGAAACGATCATTATACATTGCATGTCTAGATATTTTGCTGCGAGTGTGATGAATAAGCAACGTTAAGTTGTGATCTTGAAAGTAAATTACCAAAAGAACCCCAGGGCATGGACATGGAGAGTTGATTATTTTGAAACTCATAATATAGTTCGCAAATCTCATGAATCGATTAGGTTCATATATTCGATTTGGAAAAAGTTCCATGGATTTCAACTATTTTTTCGTAAATCGACTGCGATGAAATTTATAATTCTAACAACTCATGTGGGAAATACGTGCCTAAGCTTATGTCGGATCTGTCAAAAAAACATAGTCGAAGGGAAATGAGGAAACCTCAAATCAGCCCTTGTCGAGGGCGAAACCTTAGGGTTTTGCACTCATATTGATGCGAATAAAATAAGAACTACAACGACGCCCGCATGTTGATCGATATGATAGTTGTTCTTA
>MU091276.1:0-12987 GCA_014858505.1 Corymbia citriodora subsp. variegata
ATCAATGTTTTTTCGGGAGATGAGATGTAAATCCAGCTCAACCGGTGTTGTCTGGCTTAACTATGTTCGTTGAAAGCACGCTATTGAATGAATGTGGTCTTACCATTCCAATCATTTCTTGCGGTTCAAGGTTCAGTAAGAGAACCTCGGCTGCTCGAACGCCAAAATTTTAGTTCACTTCAGATCCTAATCATAGCGTAAACTAGAGAAGAGTCCCTGGTCATCCTAAAATCAACAAACTTCACTCATAAGAAATCTAAGCATTAAATATAGTATTTTCGCCATAATACGAAATGGTCAGTCAACTCGCATGTGAATGCTTTAATTAATAATAAAAAGGTAAAAGAAAGTAATACTTCGAGGATGATGATGAATCGAATGCCATAATTTTATTTCAACTTTGGACTTTCATTAAATAAATGCTGTGAGGACCATGCTTGCTGTTAATATATTTAATAACAACAGGATATAGCAAAAATGACTTGACCGTAATACTAATACAGTCGAAGCTATAACCAACCTCTCGCATAAATAGTAATTTTTTTAAAATTGAATTCAAATCTCCCCCATCTGATGATTATTTAAGTTTCTTTCATAGATTAATTTACATCTTCAAATTGTCTCTTTTTCTAATTGAATTCACTTTGATATATTTCTATATGCATGTGCATGAGTTTTTTTGTGAGATTATTTTAATAGATTTTAGAGATATATTTACTGAAAATCCTAAAACTTATCACGAATGTATAATTAAGTTCTACAACTTGCAAAAAATGTAATCAAGTCCTAAAACTTGTCAAATTGGTGTAATTGAGTCATTTCGTTACCTTCGTCTAACTTGGTTAACAGAAATGCTTACGCAAGTTTTTTATATTTTTTCTTTCCTATGTAGCGATGATGTGGCTAAAACGACGTTGTTTTAGTCCAAATATAATTTTTTTATACAAAATTTATTTACATTAAATTAAATGTAAGAAGAAGAGCTAGGTAATGAGGACTTTATGGCCCTTACAGCCGTCGCACCATCATCGAGAAAGGTCGACGATGGTGGAGGAATGGTTGGCAAGTGTCATCGAGCCTAGGCCAAGGGCTGTCGAGGGCAGTTGACCCCCACTAGTGGTCACCCTTAGCCAAGATTGAGCAAGGGCCGATGGCCTGACCCTCGCTAGATCTGGGGGAGGGCCACAACCTTCGTCAACCATTCCCCCACCATCACCGGCCCTTCCTAGCAATGGTGGGGCGACAACGGCAAGGGCTACAAAACCTTCACCTCCTCCTTCTCCTTTTATTTTTACTTAATTTAAATAATTAAAAAAAAATTAGACTTGGACCAAAATGACGTCATTTTAACGACATTATTGTCATGTACGAGAAAGAATATTTTAAAAAAAAATACACATTAGCATTTTCTATCAACCAAGCTAGATGAATGTACCAATTTAATAAATTTTAGGATTTAATTGTAATTTTTGTAATTTTTATGACTCAATTATATCTTTATCATAAGTTTTAAGACTTCCAATGAACGTATCCCTAAATTGTAGTAGGTATGGTTTTGTAAAGCCATAGCTATTTAATTGATGCAAGAAGTTAAGAATCTATCAATTTGTTTTTTTCATGGGAAAGGAAAGGGAAACATGATAAGAAGTAAGAGTAACTCAGCCAAGAGGAAACTAACACTGTTCCCCAAAATCGTGCGTCTAACCCAGCATTATACTGTGAAGTATAATGCGTAGAATCTCTTAAAGTATCCTCAAATTTGCTTGTACATTTAGTTTTTATTACATTTTATGTAATTAAAACGATGTCAGATGTTTTGAGTTGTTATCGTCCATTTCAAAAACATTTGCTGCATATCATCACATCATTGAAGCCCTTATTTGTATGTCAGAAAATGTTTCTAGGTATTGAAACATATGGTCGTCAGAAAGTGTCGAAAACCTCAGGTGATGACAGCCAATTCGACCTATATGAGGTCTTGGACACTAACCCACGGCGACGGACAAAGGCAAGAAACGGTCATGGAAACCGCTCGTGTCCATGTAAACTCGTCTCACGAATATATGTGCAATTAAACAACAGAACGAAGCACGGAGGAAGAAGAAATCATCAGAACCAAAGTAAGAGAATGGTGATATTCAAAGACAACGAAGTCTTGACTTATTCTGTGCCGTGTTTATTCAATTTAGATACAAAGTTGGATCCGATGTACTGCGCTTGGCTTTTGGAACAGATTCCGATTTCTTCAACTGCAATAAACCGACGTGCCGTCGCTCAGGTGAAGAGTGCAGCCTTCCGGTGCGAGGCAGCAGTTGCACTGGGGACTCAGGTGCTCATCCCCAGTGGACGGGCACGTCATGTAGTCCACATCCAAGCAGTACAGTGGACAAGCGTCGGCGCTCACCAACATCATCCCGGGATTCATTTCCAGTAGGAGTGTACCTATCAAGAAACAAAGAAGGAAAACGAGGGTTTCATTCCCACTTTCTTTCATTCAATCTTGAAGAAAGGTTCGTTTAACGATAGCAAGGCTCACCACATAGGAGGAGAAGCAGCAGACGACAGCATGCATTGCTCCGAGCCATGATGTTCCGGATGAGTTTTCTGATGGCACTTCGCTGCGGTCGTGCTTTTATGGCCAAAACGGAAGCCTCAAGTCAGAGGTTCTTATCCATCGGAGAATTATTAGCCGTGTCGCGCTCGAACTCTGCATATCCACGTGCAAAGATTTGACTTTTCCGACAATTCAAAGGTGTTACTCCATGGAGACGAATTCAAGTCCGTGCTTTATTCAAAACTGCGGCCACTTCCAAGTTCAACTCCAAATGCTAAAGTGATGCTATAAGCGTATCATTGATGACGTTTGAAAAAAGAAAATTTTGAAAAAGATTAATAAAAAAATTTGAAAAAAATAAAATATCATTAAAAAATTATCACGTTAGCATCAACCGTTTAGCTGGCATCCACGTCAGTATCGACCGGCCAAATTTAGCCAAATGGACTGAATTAACATAATTGCAAAATATTTAAGACTAAATTAGCAAAAAAAAAGTTTAGGATTGAATTGAAAAAATTACAATAAATTTTGAATTGTTTTGATAATTTTTCCCCTACTGAAATATACACATATGCAATTTATTCAAAATCAAAAAATGACAGTGGAAAATAATAGAGAATCCCCAAAAGTGTGGCAGTGCGCCAGGTGCTGTGCGCGTCGACCAGACACAAAACCATACATTAGGCGTTGCCATCATAACGCATCCATCATAATGCACCCACAATTCGCACGTCCCAAACTTGCGGGCCGCAAATTAATCAATTCAATTTATTTATATATTCATTCTTTTTTTGGCCAATAAATAAATCTCACAATTAGGGTAAACATCAATAAACTTTTTTATCAATCAAACAATCAATGGGAAATCACAAGTTCTCAAACCATGCTTTAATACCACATGTAAAATCAAATCAATTCTATACAAATCAAACCCTAATATTACATAAATATCATAATCAAAATCTTCGAATAAGATGATTTTCATAATATTATAATAGGCGAGAGGTATACATTGATCCATGATGACTTCTTGTGAAGAAATTCATTATAGATGAGAAATCTTTTGAAGAAATAAGTTTTTCTTTCTTAACACCGTTAGGCTTTCTGACTTTTTTTTATAGAGAGAAAACTATCGTTCTTTTTTAGGGTTTGGAGAGAGGACTAGTTTATAACTAGGGCTTCTTATAGTTGCACCATCTATCAGGATGTATAGTAATCTAAGTAGAATCGACACCAACATGCGATACACGTCACACTGATACGTCATTTCTAAAATAATAGAGAATTCCAACATATTGGGACATGTTATATATTAATTGTATATTTTTATACATACATGATAGATTATCATTTTTATAATTATTTTGAGCAAATTAATTAAATTCAAATTCATAAATAAATAATAAAAAAGAACATAGAATCAATTTATACTAAAAATATTAATTCATCGTTTGTTAATATCATTCAGTGTTTCAATTTGACAAATTCAACCACATTCCATTTCAATAATCCATAAAACTTGGAGAAACATAAAAAAACCCAGCAATTCATATTCTTGACTCGTGTATCAGAAGAGAAAAGAAAAGAAAAACTTGGGGGAATTGTATGTCATGAAAAATGAGAGTCAAACAAGAAGAAAAGATTGAATCTTTCTCTTTCCTTTTTTATAATTTTTATAATATTTTATATTTTTACATATTTATATTTTAACCTCTCATTAATTGAAAATTTTTAAACTTCGTGCATGTTGAAATTGTATGTTAGAGCGTGTCCAAAGATTGACTACGTGTTGAATTTTCCAACACCTATTCACCACGTGTCAGAGCGTGTCAAAATGTGTTGGAGCATGTTGGACACAACACAAAGGATCCCAAAGAGTATCGGTGCTTTTTAGATAGCAATTAGAATACGCTTCTCTATTGACCAATTGGAATTTAGTACCTAATAATTGTTATATCTAAACTACATATGGGTCATTAATCATGTGGGCCACAATAAAATCCAATAGGATGGCCGGCATCGATTGGCGTCCATGTCAGCACTCTCCGGTCAAATTTGGCCGAGTGGACCAAATTGGCATAATTATAAAAGGTTTACGACTGAATTGGCTAAAAAAAATTTGGAATTGAATTAACATAATTACAATAGGTTTATGATTTTTTTAGTAATTCTCCCTATCATCACATCATCGAGCCTTTATTTGTATGTCAGAAAATGTTATGAGGGACTGAAACATATGATGGTTGGAAAGTGTCGAAAACCTTCAGGTGACAATAGCCATATCGACCAATATGAGGTCTTGTACACCAACACAAGGTGACGGACAAAGCCAAGAAACGGTCATGGAGGCCGCTCGAGTCCTTGTACATTCGTCTCACGAATACATGTACAATAAAACAACAGAACAAAGCACGAAGGAAGAAGAAATCATCATAACCCTAGTAAGAGAATGGCGATATTCAAAGACAACGAAGTCTTGACTTATTCCTGTGCCATCTTTACGCAATTTCAGATAAAAAGTTCGACGAACAGGCTGCGATTTCTTCAACTGCAAGAAATCGATGTGCCGTCGGGCAGGTGAAGAGTGCAGCCTTTAGGAGCGTTGCAGCAGTTGCACGGGGCACTCAGGTGCTTATCCCCAGTGGAGGGGCACGTCATGTACTCCACCTCCACGCAGATAAACGGACAATCGGCGGCGCTCATCACCATCGTCCTGGGGTTCATTTCCAGCAGGAGTGCACCTACAAAGAAACAAAGAAGCAAAACGAGGATTTCATTCCCACTTGTTCCATTCAATCTGGAAAAAGGAGAAGCGCATACACATAGTAAGGCTTACCACATAGGAGGAGAAGCACCAGACTACAGCATGCATTGCTCCGAGCCATGTTGTTCCGGATGAGTTTTCTGATGGCGCTTACACTGCGTTCGTGCTTTTATAGCCAAAACGAAAGCCGAAAGTCAGGGATTATTATCCTTTCCATCGGAGAATCATCAGCCGTATCGCGCTCGAACTCTGCATATCCACGCATAAAGATTCGACTTTTCTGACAATTCAAAGCTGTTACTCCATGGAGACGGATTCGCGTTTGTGCATTTTCCGAAACTGCGGCCACTTCCAAATTCAATGCAGTCATGCTATTAGGGCATCATTGATGACATCTGTCGTGTATTAAAAAAATAGGAAAATTACTAAAAAAACAAAAAAAAAAGTCCTCACGTTGCTTGGACAATTTTTACAATTTTAAGAGAATCTGAATTTTTATAAAATTTTTAATTTGTTCTTTTTATTTCATTGTGGTCAATAAGGGCTAGGCCGTGCAAGCCTTGACCAGCCGTCAAGGTGTCTTCTAGTGAAACGATTATTTGCGAATAGTCATCTAGATTGCATCCAAAGAGACGTAATAAGAAAAATGTAATTAGTCAATAGTCACAATAGTAAAAGTTATATATTCAATACACGTGCAAATTATTTAATTTTTCACCCAATCTTTTCAAGAGAGTTTTTTAAGGACTCTGTTGTATTATCGAGGTGTCTTACTTTATATTCTTCTCCCATCACGATAAAGGCAATATCATGTTTAAGAAAGTGACCTACACGCACCTCACAACCTATTTCCTTTTAATTTCTCTCACGATTTGTATATAGTTGATGAAATTCAAATGAATGATCTCCAGTTCTTGATCAGTTAGAAATTTCTCAATGCTTGGAACGAAGGTGAATGAGAATAATGTATTGATGGATTGGAAAAATGGACGGCTGTTGCTTAACCTCTCTAAAAAGCAATGTTTAACGGGCTTCTCTTTTCCTTCTAATAACACCAGTAATTTGGACTTCTAACTCAGACGCGCACACAACCATCCCATTCATGTGCAACTTGCAAGGCCATATTCAACGTGTGGAAACAAGCACTTTGGTCCATCACCAGACAATTTCACCTTTAGATATTGATGAACACTGTGGATTGGGACGGTTTATAACTTCCCTTCTATATCTATATGTTAACAAAGTCGAACTTAAAAGAAAAACGAAAGGGGCCGATAAGTAGGTGAAACCGCACGTGAAACGTACTCTGCCAATCGCAGTTCTGACAGAACAACATTGATATGACAAGCTGTATAATCTCGTTTGATGAAATCCCCAAGCAGTTATGCCCGATGTCGACCTCGGGATCAAGCGATTTCTCCCGAAACCCGAAACGCATCACGCATCCCCAGTGCTTCGGCAGTTCTCGGCCTCCATTTGGTCCTGGCCCTCGCGACCCATTTTCAAGAAGCAGCTGGTGATCGAATCCAATCCCTTCGTTCACTTCGCAGTGTCCAGGGCCGTCTCTTGCTAAAGTCGTTATGGACTGCAACAAGCTAATTCTCCGGCATTCTCTGCGGTACTCTAGATTCACACCGTGAAGCTCGTCGTTTTCCAGTGTCGAGCGAGGAACACCCTGACGAGCAGATGGTCGTTCCCTAGAGTTACAGAAATGAAAGCTGTGGAAACCGGGAGATGATGAATCAAGAATCTCACCTCAAGAATCCAGTTGATGTACTTGACATTGTTCGCGTGACGGCTGACGTCCAGATCGTTCCATCTTGGCTGGAGAATCCAATTGTAAGTAAATAGAGAAGGACCAAAATCGAAATGCTAATAATCAAAGCTCTCGAGTCGGGACGAGTCCAGTGTCATTGCGTGGTAAAAAACCGAAACTTTTCTTAGTCGATGGACTACGCTTTCATCCTCCTCCCGTTAACTCTTTAGTTAAAATGTCTGCTAGTTTTGAGTTGTTGGTGAGCTTCAAATAATGTTGTTAATATGAGTATCACAGTAAGTCGTTTGTTAGGTAATTGATTGATAATTTATCGATGTTGCAATGAATTTCATTACAACGTTGGTTGTTTATCAACTTCACTAGTTAATGAGTCATCAGCGTCATAAAACCACCCACCATTAATCTTTGTACGCTAATTCGAGACAAAAAACAAAAAATAATAGGGAAGGACAAAAATGCCATGGCAACCGTGATAAAGTTGGCCACCACCACATCTCATGGTGGTCATCGCCTCGGTGGTGGCTCTTGTTGTCTAAGGTCTGCAACCAACTTGCCGTGGCCACCTACTGCTGCAGATGACGACGGGTGGAGTGGCCCTTTTACTAAATAAATTCCATTAGCTATTGTCTCTTAAAGAACTTGCATTGCCTACAAATAATAAACTTTATCCATGAAACTCCATCAATAACTCTTTAGAGCGCTGTTCATTTCTATTTCAATCATGACGATGATTCGCTGGTTGACTCGCATAATATTACCTAGGACCTCAACTTTACCATTTGACAAATTATAGCGAAGATAGTCGATGATCATTTAAATTAAAGAGGAGTGCTTCCGATGTCATTAAATTTGGGACAATAAATTTGTCCTTCCAAATCCAACTATCGACATTAATTCATTCTGAGCCTATGGTGAAGATGTTTTGGCATTTACTAATTGATTGATATCAGTTGTTTGTCATCTAACAGTTGAGATCAAGCACAACAATTTTGCCTTAAAAAGGAGTACGAGAAAATTCCTGAAAATGAGAGATAATATTACTATTATATTATATGATTGGAAAATATTCAGATTTACCTTTAAAATTTTTGTTATTTATTCGATCCAAATCTTGCGAGGACATGATTCGGGTTTCTTTAATAGGAGACATCTGAAATTTTCATAAGATTTTAAATGTTGGCATGAATAATTATTTCATAATTTTTTTTTTGAAATGTTGATATTATCTCCTAAACAGAGAAAAATGATAAAAAAAAAATAAAAATGTGTGGTCTGTCGTCAGTTATATCATCAGCGAGACGGAGAGAAAGAGAAGAAACGACTTTTTGGACAGATAAGGCGGGAGGAACAGGAAGAGGACCGTCCTGGGCTTCGGATTTTATACTGGACAGAGAGGAGAACATGGCAAAACTCCCAATTGTGGAAAGGGAGGCCTCACCCCTGGGCAAAGAGGCGAGAGATAATCTTGGGTAGAACGTCTTGTTGACCACCTTGTATCCACAATTCCTAAATTGTTACTCTAACTCGATCTTTATAATTTGAGTTCACTTGAGACACTCTAGTTGATGAAGGTGTTTGAGTGTTAATTTTCTTCCGTGTAATTCTCCATTTTCTGTCTTAACTCTATAAGATTTCTTCTGTTGTCGCCATCAACGATAGAGTCATTGCTTCCTTTGGAGATGCTCTTGCGAGATTATAAATTACAGATATCTAATGCAAGGAAGTATTGAAGGTCCTAGAAGCGGTGAGAGCCAGTCTGTGCCCTGGTTGTCGAGATTTTACGACAGAATGATTTTATGCTTTATGAATGTCGAATGCCAAACAATAAGACTGGAGAGATTTAGAACTCTTTGTACGCAATTGGTGTTTACGAGAAGGTAGATTACCATTGTACTTATTAAGGATATCTGCAGCAATCTCTGGTTCATTGTCAAGTGAATTGCGTCCATAATTATCGCACAACTTTGACAGAGCAGAAGCATTAAAGAGATAGTGAGTGCAGAATAATACTCAAAAGGCCACTCCATCCCGGCTATCCTTGTGATCTTAATTAGAGTTTCGTTACAAAGATCGATCCCATTTGCACTAAAATATTTCCTATAGCCTTCATTTTTAACTGCAAGTGATGAAGTCCCATTGGTGAGGTGAAGAGAGCAACCTCAAAAAGCGAGGCATCAGTTGCACTCGAGACTGAGGTGCTTATCATCCGTGATTGGGCATGTTATAATACTGACGACAAACTTGGGCATTCAGGCTCCGTTCGTTTCACGGAAAATAACTTCCAGGAAAATATTTTCCGTGAAACGAACAAAGGTTCAAAGTTCCATGATTTTCTGCAACTAGAATTGCACCCGGTGACCAGGAACAAATGACAAAATTTCAAGTAAATGAGAGTGCCTTGATCTCTTGGAGTACTTTTGTATCAGTTCTCCGTTCCACCGTTTATTTTGATGCAAGTTTCTTGCTAGATGGTCAGATCCTTAAACCATCAAATTGCTAGAGATGTAACCGAACTGATCTAACCTTGGAGTAGCAAGCGTGATCCGTGAGTGTAAGAGAGCTGAAGCTAAGTATGACTATGGGCCATGCTTGCTTTATAGACTCAAGTGGTCATGTGGTTCTTTGTGTATATATATAGAAAAATGAGAATGCATTGACGACACAATGGATCCTCTCACACGATACGCATGCCATTCACATTATTAATTGAAACTAAACTATTCCATTGTGCTTGAAGTCTATTATGGGGGTAATAAAGAAATTGGACATTCATGTTCTGTGTGAAGTCAAATGCAGCGATTCAAAACTCATGAGACATGGCAATCCAAGTCAAGGAGAATTAATTTTCATATACAGCATCCTTTGAGAGGGTAGCCTACGGTTCCCCATTCTTTTATTATCTTAAAAAGTCAAAAACCTCGTATGCTACATTGTTATAATACAATCTGACGAAGCTGGTTTCTTGGCAAAGATATCAGGATATATAGTTCATGACAGCTCCATGTAGGTACAACGACTGTCAAAGAAAAGAAACCAAAATAAAGTTCCTTAAGCCATTGAGTTTACTGGGGAAGGTACAAGTCAGTAGGACCCTCATTGGGAGATAACTCCTTGTTATGGTTGCAGTTTTTTCAGTTGATCATCAAGAGGCTGCTAGAGAACAAGGTTGTCAGAACACTACGTTTCAAGGATATTCGACATGATAATAGAAATTTTTATCTAGTTAATTTAAGCAAACACATTTTCGAAAGTTGAATTCATCTTTAACCGAGAGATTCATGTCGCCTACATGTTTATCAGGCCGCTGTCAAAGGGTTTTGGGGGAGGAGCTGCCAAAGTTGTCAAAGTGAACAGAGGCTTAACTCCCACCAGAGCAGAGATGTGAGGGATGTGAGATGTCTGAACAAAGATGATCCAATATCCAGATCTTGTAGTTTCTTTCAAGTACATCCATACCTTTGTGGACACGCAACAAAAGCATACTAGGGGAGGGCCAAAGAACGAAGGGCTGGTGAGCAAGGGCTGGTGGCCTGACCCTCGCCAGACCTAGGGAGGGCCACAACCTTCGTCAACCATTCCCCCACCATCACTAGCCGTTCCTAGCAATGGTGGGATGACAACGGCAAGGGTTACAAAGCCTTCGCCTTCTCCTTCTCCTTCTCCTTTTATTTTTACTTAATTTAAATAATTTTTAATAAAATTAGACATGGATCAAAATGATGTCATTTTAACGACATTATCGCCACGTAGGAGAAATAATATTAAAAAAAAAAACACATTAGCATTTTCCATCAACCAAGCTAGATGGATGCATCAATTTAACAAGTTTTAGGATTTAATTGTATTTTTTACAATTTTTATGACTCGATTGTATTTTCATGGTAAATTTTAGGACTTCCAATTAACATATCGCTAGATTGTAGTAGGTATGGTTTTGTAAAGCTATAGCTATTAGATTGATGCAAGAAGTTAAGAATCTATCAATTTGTTTTTTTCAATGGAAAGGAAAGGGAAACATAACAAGAAGAAGTAAGAGTAACTAAGCCAAGAGGAAACTAACATTGTTCCCCAAAATCATGCTTCTAACCCAGCATTAAACTGTGAAGTATAATGCCGTAGAATATCTTAAAGTATGTTGACACCCGAATTTTTATTTATTTTGCCTATTTAATTTGCATATATAAATATATATTAATTTCTAGAAAAGAAAAAAAATTGATAAAAAAAGTCGAAAATTCGAAAAAATTCGGTCAGTTGGGCTGGTATAGTCCAGCCTTTTAATTCCTCAGCCCATTCTCTTTTAATTCCTTAAACCCACCTTTTTATTTCCTTCAAGCCCACTAAGATTAATAGAAACACAAGCCCAGCCCAAGATTTTATTTCTCTTCTCTTCATTCTCTCACACACGCACACAGACAGGAAAAAAGCAGGAGGAGAAAATCCAGAAGGGAGTAGCCGACGACGCGGTTCTAGCGCGACTCCCCCACCGCGGCTGACGTCAGCCGCGTGACGCCAGCGAGGGAAGATTCCCTTGCTGCGCGGTCACGCGGCGAAACGCAGGAGGAAGGGAGGAACTGGTTTTCGGTTTTGTGAGGAGAAGAAAAACGCAGAAGAGAGGCGAGCTGTGGTTCTGGTTTTGGCTGGTCAAAAAGGAGGATTTAGGTCGGTCTTTCTGGGTTGTTGAGGGTAAATAACGAAGAAGGAAGCCGTAGGTTGAGATCTGGGGTTTTCCGATTTTCTGAGTTGAAGACGAACAAAAGGCAGCAAGGAAAACGCAAGAGGGGAAGCTATTTTCTGGGCTTTTGAGCGAAGGAAAAACCAGAAAAGAAAGAGGAGAGAAGGGGGAAAAAGAGAGACGGCAGGACGCAGCAAGGAACACTCGACGACGCGGACAGAGGGGGCTTTCTCCGGGCGACCGCTTCTTGCCGCCGCCGAGGGCCGTTCCGCAGCGATTTTTCGACGTCGTTTCCTGGTCCCGACATTCTCCAACTCCTCTTCGACCAGCTGGTGGTCGGCATCTTCTCCGACGGCCGCCCAATTCCCCCCATCGAACACCTCCTCCTCCAAGGTAGTTAAGATCGACATCTACGGGAATTTTCGGACGAAGACGGAGACAGACACCGGAGGCCGTTCGAACGGTGATCCACGTGCACAGAGACAGATAGGGAGAGGAGAACGCACAGACGGACGGACTAGCGGAGGAGAAGACAGCAGCGACTCCGTTCGGACGCGACTCCCGGCCTCGGTGACGTCGGTCGCGTGACGCCAGCAAGGGAATCTTCCCTTGCTGCGCAGTTGCGCGGCCTAGGAGGATGACGATCTACGGCGAAGGTGGTTCTGGGTTTTTGGGGGAGGCTGAACAGAAGTGCCAAGCAGAGAGAAAGAAACTGAGAGAGATCTAAGAGAGAGGGAGGGCAGACGCTGCTGCCGCTCAACCATCCACGACGGACGTCATCACCGTTCGACCACCCCCCGACGCTGCTCGTGCATCATCCCCCATCGTCGGTTGCGCCTGAGACCACCATCCGTGCTGTCCCACGACGGAGCAGCAGCAGATCTGCGAGAACACAGAGGCACGAAGATAAGAAAAAAAGGAAAAAATGCAGGAATAGAAGACCGGAGAGATCTGAGGGAGAGATAGGCGGAGACGGAGACAGAAAAAAACAGACAGAGGATTTTCGGGAGGCAGCAGAGGGAAGAATCGGTGAAGGCAGAAGGCTGGTTTTCTGGGTTTTTGAAGGGAAAAACGGAATGCAGGTTTTACTGGGTTTCTGAGGAAGCAACCGGGAGAGAGCTGGGCAGATCCGAGAGATAGAAGCCGAGCGCGCAAAAGGAGAACGGATCTGAGGAAGAGAGAGGGAGTCGCGAGAGAGAGAGAGACGGCTCGAA
>MU091277.1:0-12981 GCA_014858505.1 Corymbia citriodora subsp. variegata
TCTCAGTGCGTGAAATCCTACTTGCTGAGCTCAAATCCCATTTTTTTATGACCTCTCAAAAAAGACAATGTGCGAGCAAGTCCAGTCGAAGTTCCAGGCTGGGACGAGTCTGTTAAACGAGTAGTCCATGAAGAACGGTCATCTGTCATCAACCTTGGTTACCTCAAGACGCTTCCGAGTTAAATTATATCCAATGTCAAAAGAATATTATCAAGTCAATTTTTATGTGTTTTAAGCTTGAGCGAAGATAATTTTCTTAGATCACCAGGTGTCTCTTGTCATGGTAATTATCAGGCAGCACAGTTGAACGGATGTGGACATCCTGATCATCGCGGTTACTCGCTTGTCCTAAAGATTGTAGGTGTGCATACTAAAGTCCGAAAAGTTCACTTGTTAGAATGCCCACTGGAAAGCATACGGCATATGGTTATGGGCAGGAATAACCCAGGAAGACACAGAAGTACGAGGGACGGTATTCGGGAAAATCAACTTACTCAAATTTGCAATCAACCATACTGGCATGCTCTGATTCCTTTTTTTTTTTTTGGTCGTACTGATTCCTTTTTAAAACGATCAATGTTTTATCACATTCCTTAAAACTGCCGTACTTCAATGCTCGCGTTTGTTTTTTTGCCACATTTGCTTTTTACAATGATACAAAGTAACACAAGCTACTTACAAGTTACAACAAACATGACGGCATGTGATGAGCCACTGAGACGTAGAATCACCTTAAAGTTTACCCATAAAGCGCTACAACTACGTCTTTCCCCTGCAGGGAAAGCACTTGAATTACTCCTTAGTGTTCACTACATCAACAATTTCACCCATAAGAGAGTAGGGCAAGCTGAAGCCTTCAACTTTTGATTAATTTAGAGACCGAGCACAACATTTTAACGGGATCAGACTCATTCTTTCTAAAGATCTGGTAGAGAGAGAGAGGTAACAATTTTACACCTTCAATGTTGCATTAAAATTGCCAGCGAACAGCAAGGCTGCTGCTGCTCAGAATGCTCTCCATACAAGAACCAGAAAGACATGATCTTCATGTGGATAATTGCAGACACTCCTTTGTCAGATCAATCATAATAATTGCAATTCTGGCTTCCTCTCTTAAGAACCATCTTAGAATGCTCCCACCCACAAACAGTGCAGAACTAACTGAATCATAACCAAATGCTTCCAAATGCTTCTTCAATAGCCCTTTTCTTGCTTAGCTCTATGCTCCACCCTCCTGCTCTGCCTCCTCTTTCCGCTCGGAGCCTCATCATTTCTTCATCATCATACCCATGGATGTCCAGGCCAGTCCCAAGTGGCACTGGCTGCGGGGCCATGCCTGTTGGCCGTGGCTGTCCTCCAGCAACTGTGGGAGCGTATTGTCCCTGTGTCCCAACACTCAATCCTGCTTGAGAGTTAAGAGCCTGAATGAAGGCTAAAGACATGAGAAAGTGAACAATATGATCTGCAACTAATATTTCATGGCAAAACACACAACTGAAATTAAAAGAATACCAAAATACCGAAAGAAGGTAACCTAGGATATAAAGATTATCGACTATCCAGTCAATGGCGTTTGCCGTAGTTTCCTAACCAAGGAATTCTAAGAGAATAAGCCAATGATTGTAAGAACTTCTCTAGGGACTACATCAAGTCTTTCTTCAGATTTATGAATATCATGTGCATGCGATTTTTGCATCCTCTCTCTGAGTGCCATGATCAACCACTTAGAGATGTGTATTATCACTTTCTTTTGGAAGTGTAACATTTATAGCCTCAACTCCCTATCATATTCCTTTCGATCACTTCAGTCTCCGATTTGGCTTAATGAATATGTACTTGGTGACATTCTCGAACCCCAGAATTAGAATATATATCCATGTGCACATGCATTTATCTGTGTATACTGAAACTCATCCTATAGAACTTCTCTTGAAAAATGGAACCAGAAGTGGATGAATAAAAATGCCCAAATTATGCACTATCAAGGTAAATAAGAACAAGAACAACAACCGGAAGGCACTCCCACTCCAATTCATGCTAACTCTAATGGTTCCAACATCTGGTTAAATGGAAACATGATTAAGTGGTCTTGCTTTCTCGCATGATTTTGTGACACCATCATAAAGAACAAAAAGAAAAACCAAGAACGTTGAGTGTAGTGATGCCCATGATGATATCATGCAAAAGTGAGATCCATATGCTTGAGCTGTACTAAAAGCAAACACATTAGAGATGAGGCTTCTCCAACTTTGTAGTCTTTCTATGCCTCTAACTTGTGAGCTTGCAGATTATCATCCCAGGATCACACAACATGCGGTATTATATGACAATATTAAGCAATAAATTTGTAAGACTCCTGATTCATGATACTCACAAAGCATCGCCTCATATTTTCCCTTTAATAATTAAGGAATTATCGACTCATCTGATCATTCCTAACAAGTTGGGCATCATCATTTTTTAAACCATGGCCTCAAGGACAATATGACAAACAAAAGATGTCATCAAGAAAGACCTACTTCAAAGCACCCTGGTCACCTTTCCTTATAGACTGTAAATGTAAGTTTTTGCACACCACAGCAAGTTAAAGAACTTTGAATTGATAGATACTCTGGATAACCATTCACAAAAATTAAAAAAAAGACAACAATTTTCTAATATAGTGAATGTAAAGATTCAGGATATACATGGAGCAAGTAAAAGATGACATCGACTAACTTTGGAAAGACTCCGCAGTAATAATAATATCCAACAATAATCAAGTGATCAATAGATTTTCATTTTTCTTACCCCATCTGAATCAGTTTGGGGAGGCAGCCCCTTGCTTGCAGCCAATGCCGCAGCAAACTCTTCGGCCTGTTAACAATAGCAACAGTGAATACCAAAATGCAAAATCATGACACTTCAACTATTTGGACTTAAAAGCATAAACTCCAAGAAAGCGTCGAAACAGCTGAATTAGTATTGCACTAATGTGGCCAAAACAATATATCATATATAGAAGAGACAGCCACCTTCTTCGCGCGATTAATCATAATCTGTTCAGCATTTTCTTCCTGGTACTTTGCAATCTTTGCTTCAATAGTTGGCACATCCACTCCTTCAATCAGATTGAATGCTGCAAAGAATCATATTCAGACTCAGAAATGAAACATGATGAGAAAAATCCAATTAAATTCATTCACAAACTCACTCATTTCCTCCACTTCTTCCAAGTAGTCATTGTACTCTCTTAGGGATGGAAAATCATCTTCTCTTTTATTGAATCTGTAAGTGAAAGCAAATGACGCAAAATAAATTCATTTGGCCCTATGTTTAAGTTGCCCAATTGCAGACTTTTCTTTGGATTTTTTCCTTCCTAAATGGATATTTGTTTCATCTTTCTCTACAGGTCAGTCAGGAAATTTCTGAAAAAGAAAGAGTAATCAAAGTCTAAGACACAAATAGCACAGGGTATCCAAAAAACCTTGCCTTGAGATCAAGAAATTGCCAAGGTAGTAGAAAGAATAACAGTTAGAATTTGCCTTAGGACATTAAGACACCAAAAATAGAAAAAAGAAAGCCTTTGTGTGAGTGATATCTGAATACTTTAATTTGTGCGATTGGTAACAACTACAAGTAACTAGTAATAGACTATGCCTGCATTTTAGCTGTAAAATCTATAAACTAGGACGTGCGGCCCAGAATTTGTGGCAGGATGGATGTTAGGGAGGTCGGGAGAGAGAGAGAGAGAGAGAGAGTGAGAGACTTACATGCTGGCCATTTTCCTCCTAATGGCCATTTCCCTGTTGTGGGGGTTAGTGCTGGAAACTACCATTGGTTCAAGTCCTCACAACTGTCCTTAATCTGGTTCCTACCTAATGATCCTCAAGACCATGAGTCAACCACGTAAAAAGATGCATACACAAATACACATGCTCTATCTGCTCATACCAATATAGCACGACCTCAGGGAGCAGCTGTAGATCTTGTCTACGGAATCGAGAGATTACTCTTTGGAGATACCTGCACAAATGACACATAAAATTAGTCAGACAGAGTGCTAGACATAAGAATAAGATGCAGGAGACACGGATGGAAAAAGAACTCCTTTTCAGCAGAGAACACAAAAAATACCAAAAATGGCATATTCCAGATATCAGCAATCAAATTAAAGAGAGCATCTGCTATGCTTCAAAGATAGTTCTATAATGAGCCACAACACATTCTTCAAAGCTTCCATTCAATCTGTTGCATGGGATACCAAAAACACGAATCCTGAAATTAAACTCCTGCCAAATTAATTGGATCAATACCCCATCATTATCTTAGGGGAAAAGGCCCAAAAAGGACTAGAAGAGAAACTTGAATGAATTCTCTTCTTCTTACACGCATATGGGCATGTAAGTAAGTATGGGAAAACTCTTCTTCTTTATATAAAAAGAGCCCCTGCCAAAGTGGTAACGCAAGGTGCACCCCTAACTAAAGTATCGACCTTTGAGACATATTATCAAACATAAAGAGGGCATGCCCAATTTCACTAGACCCCAAATCTCTAGAATCCCACTAAGAAACACATAGATTCATTACGGCCGCACTCGTACCCCAAAATGACCAATATCAAGAACTCACCCTTGTCTTGACATGGCCCGAAGACGAAAGAATGAAGAGAAAGACAAAAAATTGTGCATCCCCGATGCGTCCGAACAACAGAGAAACAGCAAAAGGCAAAGGGAAGACGAATGCCAAATGAAGCATTGACATATGTAATGGGGAAACGAGATCATGAAAAGAACAACAAGTGAAAAACTAAGAAACATCACGAAGAACAAAGTGGATGGTGATTGCCGGAAGAAACAGTGTCTCACCGGAACTGAACTCCAAGGCGGTGCGGGTTCGAGAGGCGCCACTAGTGAAGTCAGCGGTTTCTTTTGCACAACGATCACCTTTTATGGGCTAAAATCGAAGAAGAAAAGAGAAAGAAAAAAAATTATTTTTACTTCTCATATTGATTTTGCAATTATCGAGCCGGTTTTCACGTATATCTACTAGTCGATTGCTAGATGATTGCAGGGAGCATTCCTCGTATAGCCATGACGCGTTCAAGATTTTACCCGTTGGATCCAAAATCACATGGAGAGGAGCAAACTCTCTTTAACATGTCAACCTACTCAATATTTATTTAAGGATAATGATATAAATGGTTTCAAAGTTTAGCTAAATGTATGATGCGAATCTTGAATATAATTTATAAATTATATGAAATTGTTCAATATTAATTATAAATCATTAGTCCTTCACCTAGGTGGATGAATGATGATTTTATTAATAAATTGCAATATAATTAAATATTAATCATCGTCTACTACAATAGATAAGAGAGAAATGGTCATATCATCATATTCCTATGTTGTAATATCTATTGTCATGATAATTTTGCATTATTAAACATTAAATTCTATTATGCGATTAATTTGTAATTGCATATTAATTACAGAATCATATTAAATGGAATAATTATAATAATGAGCATGCATTATAAGGCTAAATTAGTTTTACATATTTAATTAAATGAATTAATCATCATTGTTATTGTGTGGCAAAATTGCCAACCATGGGCAAGAGAAATGGAGGTTTGGATACTTGAGGGATTTAGTGTTGCGCATATCTTACTATCTCACTTGCTTAACACATAGTATAAGCAAAGAAAGTCAGCACGAAGCTATCCTACCAGTAAGAAAAGAGTTGGTGCATAAGCCCTAGCTTGACGAAAATTATCAAAATAGTCCTAAACCTATTGCAATTTTTTCAATTCAGTCATAAACTTTTTTTTTTTGGTCAATTCAGTGTCAAACCTTTTGCAATTGTACTAGTTCACTCTATTTGGCCAATTTTGGCCAATTGGTACTGACACGGATGTCGACCAATGTCGGCCGTTCATTCGACGCTGATGTGGCGAATATTTTAATAATATTTTATTTTTTCTGAATACATTAATTAATTTTTTTCCTTTTTTTATATGTTATTGTTAAAAAATATGAGATGTGTGTGTAAGCATGATTTTGATTTTAATGATAGTTTTTTATTTGATGATGTATGCAAGTGTATATGTGTGTGGCATAGTTTTTAGAAAATGGACAAAGACAAGATAGGATAGCTCAAGAGACAAAGGTCATGGGATGTAGATTATCTAGCTCATGAAATGCGTAGCACAAGAAGTTTTGGTTATGGTGGAGTATTTCATAGTATATAAGTTATCTCAGTTATACTCTCTCACACACTTTTATGTGAAGGAACATGATTTCCTTGAGAAAACTTGCGGTAGGGGTAGTACCGCTACTCTCCAAGAAGAGATGGTGCTCTCACCCTACCATTTTCCTTTTTTTAGTATATCTGTATATGTTTTGGTGATTTAGGTGCTTATGAACATTGGTATCGTTATTGGTTATGGTTGTAACTACATATTCTCCAAGATCAAATTCAACGGGTGGCGTCTCATACTATGTGAGGGAGCAATATCCTTAATTTTGCTCACCACCATGGTTGGAGGCATGTCAGAATCACCCCCATGGCTAATAATGAAGGGACACCAAAATGATGTGAGGAACGTCCTCACCAGGACCTCCTTCTAATTAGGAAGTTGAAATCTAGTTTGCCAACGTCTTCAATCTTGCTTTCAATGAGGATATTATTATTGTACAGAGCACTGATAACATTGTGTGGTGGGATCTTTTATGGCAACCAAGCCCTTTTGTCTTACAAATGATTATTTCGACGTTGATGATCCAATTATTTCAAAAAGCCTCAGGATTTGATGCCATTATGCCCTACATCCCTCAAATTCTTAAAGAGGCTGGTGTCACGACTTCTAGTGAGAAGCTCTTTTGGACCATTCTAATCGACTTAGTGAATATGGTATGCACCATCGGGGCCACTTTGCTCCTTGACCAGCTTAGGCGACGGCGGCTGCAACTGAGGAGCGTTGGGGACACGATAGGATTGCTTATCACCCTTAATAATGGGAACTTGCGGGTAAGTTCATTTTCAGTTTATCTAATTTAGTACCACTAATGGTTTTTGTCTAGGACTACCAATTGTTTGTTTAATGCAGGTAGATGGATCCTCAATATTCCATAGCATTTATAATCATTACTCGAATAATATTAAAACCCGACCCCAAAATATCCTATTTTCGTGTTTGGGTTGGGTCGAATCTAGCTTTATCGACACCTCTTGTTGACTACATATGAATTTAGTGTGATATTTAGGCTTTTCGTTAGTTGGGTCACACAATTTTCCCTTAGTTCCAACTATGCTTTTCCATTATTATTAACCAAGTAGAACAAGATCCCAATGTTTGAATCCTTTCATCTCTAAGCATTTCCTTAGGTCTTTCACATAAGATCTTTACATAAGAAGAGCTAAAAATAGCAATGGATGATTTTTTTGATTCAAATCTAGGCATTATCGGCCTCATTCATAAGGGAGTACTACCCAAAAGGGATTTGTTACCATCAAGCAACTAAGTGCCGGAAGCCGACAAGAGGAGAGGGACTTTTGAGCGAAGGTCGATGTAGTCGCATGCACCCCTGATGAAAATTAATTTTCATTACTAACGTAGCGTTTGATTACATCTAGATCCGAACTCGAAAGATAAGATAGATAAGAGGGCTTGCAGGGGGCGAGATACCCAGTTTGGTAGAAGCTTGCCATCTAAGTGGGCTTTTGCCACCCAATCGGCGGCTTTGTTCTTGCTTCTGGGCTCGTGCAATAGCTGAACTCCTGGAAGTTGGGCTAGCAAATTCTGGTAGTCTAAGACCATCGGCCTCAAGGCCCACAACGGGTCCTCATGGCCCAAGACAGTTTGCACCGCAGTTTCATTGTTTGTGGAAAGTACCAGTTGCTGAACTGAACTGAAGACTTGAGATGCACGATTAGAACTGGTTCCCTTAAGCCACAATAGAGCGTAACGGAGAGCTAGGGTTTCTGTTGCTAGAGCTGTCGGGGCGCAGATCAGACGCGAGAAGCCAGCGATCAAAGAGCCTTCGTCGTTTTTGCATATGCCAGCTATGGAGCCCTCTGTAGACGCGTTTCTCTAGGCAGCATCTACGTTTAGTTTTAGAGCGCCCACATCGGGCGGATCCCAAGTTTCTGACGGAGGTAAGTTGTTGCTACGACTTTGCGGGTGCCATTTTTCTGTCAATTGGTGCTGTAATAGAGCTTCGTCTCTGGTCTTTTGTGGGTCTGGTGGCTGACCGGCAAACGTGAACCTGTTCCTGGACTTCCAGACAAACCAGAGTTGGGTTGCGAAAAGGGCCTTGGTCGTCGGGGTGTCGTTGGAGGTAAGAAAGTCACTGATTAGTTTATCCATTCGTGTTACATTCGTCAGGGAGGTGTCCAAGGCTAACCTTGATTCTGTCCAAACATATTTTGTCCAGGAGCACAAAAGAAATAGATGTTTAGTGGGCTCCGGCTCTAATCCGCACACAGGGCATAGTGATTCGGGTATTAATTTCCTGCGGTATAGATTTACTTTCGTAGGAATAGCCTCATGACAGATGCTCCATATGAAGAATATGATTTTAGGAGATGTGCGTAGTTTCCAAATTTCTGTCCATAGGCTTTTGGGGTTCTTATATGATGATGATGTTGGGGAAATCTGATGTGAATTGTGCTGTTGCATAAGTTTGTTATAGCCACTCTTTACCTTGTACATTCCCGACTTGTTTGCTATCCAGAGTAGTTTGTTAGGCCTAGGATTTATACTCAGGGGTGTAGCTAGGATTTCCCGTACAAAAGTTTCTCCGAACGTCTCCTTCAGCAGCTCTGACTTCCATTCCCCTGTATCTTGATTAATAAAGTCAGCTACTAGTTGAGGTTCATTGCTGTTAGCTGGGCCACCAATCTTCCCCACAACTAGCCAGCGGTCCTCTCTAATGCGTATGTTCTTCCCATTCCCCACTTCCCATTTAATGTCTGGTTCAATGGCATCCCTTCCTACTAAAATACCCTGCCAGCCCGAGGATGGGCGAGGTCCTCTCTTAGCATTCCATATGCTGGCGCTAGGGAAATAGAGGCCTTGGAAAAGTCTGCTCCATAGGGCATCTTTGGATTCACTTAGTCTCCAAGTTTGTTTCCCCAAAAGGGCTTTGTTAAAATCAATCAAATCCTTGAAGCCAAGTCCTCCTCTGTCCTTTCTCTCCTTTAGCAGGTCCCAATTTTTCCAATGAACACCTTTTCGATGCATGTTTTGTTTCCACCAGAAAGCTGAGATTTTCTTCTCAATTGCTCTACATATGGACATAGGGATTTTAAACATAGACATAGCGTACTGTGGAAGCGCTTGGACAACTGTTTTGAGTAAGATTTCCTTTCTTGCTTTTGAGATTAGATTTTCTTTCCAACTCTCTAGTTTCCTATCCACCTTAGCTAGCACCCATGCGAACATTTCTTTTTTCGTAGTGCCCCAGTCCGAAGGTATCCCCAAATATTTCCTTGTTTTCTCTATCACGGGCACACGCAACTCAGCTGGAAGGTTGGTTCTTAGGCCTTATGGGCAGCTTTTCCCAAAGGAAATTCCCGACTTGTTAAGGTTTACAGCCTGACCTGATGTGTAGCCATACTGGTTGAGAATATTGGACACGTTTTGTGCTTCTTTAATGTTACTATCCAGGATGAAAATGGCATCATCGGCAAATAGAAGATGAGATAGGGTAGGGCAATGAGGGTTTAGCTTTATACCTTTTAAGGTTCCATCCAGCACGACATTAGGAATAAGGGTGGATAATGTTTTCCAGCAGGGACTTAAGTCCTTAACCTCAGCTTTAAGCCATGACCCATATCGTCCAGGTTTGTCCTGAGGTAACCCCGAGTCTTCGTAAGGAATTATTGGGCATGAGGTAGCATAGTGACCCATACACCCACATGAATAGCAATAATGGGGTAACCTTTCATACTTAAAGTCAATCCACCACTTCAAACCTCCCAAATCAATAATCGTTCCTATTTTGAGGGGTTTGTGCAGGTTTAAAATCACTTTAGCTCTACCTATTTTACTAGAGCTATTGTATTTGGCATTTATCTTCACCTTCTTGACTTTGCCAATTTTTCCAGCAATTTTCTTGATAGCATCTTCTGTGATCGCAGCTCTAGGAAACTCGACTAAATGTACCTAGAACGCATACTGGGAGAAATCATAACGGTGCTCTGGGATATTGGGGTTTCCTTCTTTCAAGACTAGCAGATTGCTTGCAAAAGACCATGGACCCGATTTTAGCACTTTTTCTTTTTCTTCAACAGAGTTAAAGGTAAACAAGAAAAACCCTTGTTCTATCATCTTACATTTCACAGACTCAAGCTTCCAAGCTTTCTTCATGGTGCTTAGGAAAGCTGGAAAGTTCACATTTGGTCTAGAAAAAAGTTTGCCATAAAGAAGAAGTTGACTTTCCTGGTGTATTGCTTCAGGGAGGACTACTGAGAGCTTTGTGATATCTTCTTCAGCCTAGAGGTCCCGCATGCTTCTGCACAGGGTGGCCATACGTAAGTTATTCTCCACTTCACTCTCCATTTCGTAAATTTGGTGGTATTGGGGTTGGGTATTGGGGTGCCTCAGATTAATAATGGTTGGGTGAATGAGTAAATGGTGCCCTAGGGTTGGGAATGAAGGGAGCTCAACAAGAAGCTAAGTGAGGTGTTGTGCGATGATTGCAGGAGGAGGAAATCGCATGAAGGCTGGGATCGAGAGTCTAATCTGGTGGGTGTGGCTTGAGGGGAGCCATGGATGTCGAGAAGGGCTGGGTAAATCGGGATTTGATGGTGAAGGTGGGAAAGAAAGAGGGGATTGCAGTGTCTATCACTTCAGTTGCTGAGAAGATTCAACCATGGTGGATTCTTGGGAGGGGAAGGGAGGGGCAGTAGGGTTTCAAGATAGACTATCACCTGCTGAGATAGAGAGAGAGCTCCAAAGAGATGGAGAGAACTCATCTCTCTGATTGAATACTGTATTTTCAACATTCTAAGAATTTTAATATACGACTTCATCCTAAACAACATGTTGGACTCTACTTACATGATCAGTAGCAATTCGTAATGATTTGATAACTTCTATTGTAATAAGCATGCAAAAGTAACGTAAAATGTATAATTATTTCGGAGCTCAAAATCTAACTAATTATAACTGTCCCAAATGTCATTAAGGTACTGATTGCCCTAGCATGCCTTGGCTTAAGAGGATGAAGGTGGCTTTAGGTTTTGCACAAAGTTTGGTGTATTTATATGAGGAGTGTGAGTAATTTTTTTGAAGAAAAAACTTTATCATTACTATAATAATTTTTAGGTTTCATGTTTTTTTTTTTGGTTTAACTTGTCAGGCAATTCTAGAGTTACTTTGTAAGGACTTGGGCCTATCACTGTATAATATTATCTGCTTTGGGCAGAGACCCGCACGACTTTGTTCTTTGGGCTTCGCCCAAAAACGCGTTTCACACATGCTTCTGCTTTGTTGAGAACAAAACCTTGAGGGTCTATCGATTGGATGGTGATGGAGGACGGTCCTGTGTGGGGCCCAAAGAGGACAATATTGTGCTAAGCCCCCTTCCCCATACAACACGTTTTTGGGTGAAGCCTAGAGAACAAAGCCGTGTGGGCCTTGACCCAAAGCGGAAAATATTACACAATGATAGGCCCGAGTCCTTACAAATGATATTAGACCCGACTTTTGACCGTATGTGGGGCCACAAGATGACCATGGAGGTGGGTCTTGTGCCTAGCAAGGACGCTATTCCCAAAGGGGGAGGGAGAATGTGATAGCCTAAGCGGCAGTGCGCGGGGCGGAGTCCCTGGATGTGCTTAGGGAGAGGCACGTCTCTTGTCCCACATTGCTTAGGGGGAGTCTTGGGCTAGTTGATAAGGCTTAGATTCTATATCCTGTGTAACGCTTGTTTAGGCGAAGCCTAGAAAAGCTGTGCGGGTGTCACGCCCCGACTCTCGAGCTCGCGGCAACCCCATTACCTTGGTCGATTGAAAGCAACGTCCCAGGACTCATCCACGACCATTTATTTTATCTTTGATTATGCGCAAGCGGAAGACGAACCATCCCCAGACAAACAAACAATCAAACAGGGATAGAGGGATGAACAACAATGACAACAGCAACTATTCATTTATACATCTTCCTGGATTAACCAACGGAGGATCGTTTTCCGAATTACAAGCCCGACAAAAAGGGCCGATCCATCCTCTAAGCCAAACCAAAAAGAAACTAGGCTAATCCAACCGTACACAAATAACCCTCGGGTTCAGCACCACGGTCACTCGGACCCATCGGACTCAAGCTCCGTCGGGTCGGTCACTGGAGAAGCGGGGGCAGGATTCTCCACTGCGGGTACGCCATTCTAGGGACCTGAAAATGGTTACCACGACGGGTTGAGATAAAATCTCAGCGAGTTCTTCCCCCTAAGCCCCGGTTAGTACGCCAACTCAACCCGGGGTATCTCTCCAGAACCACCCCTCACTCAACCCACAACAACAACGAAAACCAAACAACAACCAACAACAGATAGGGCAACCCACAATCAATATTCGGTTCGCATGCAACCTTACCCGGTATGCCATACCCTGCGCGTCCAATCTCATACAATGCAAGTAAGGCACATGGCCGTTAGATGAAACAATTCATCAATCACATGCGAATCGCGCTACAAGCGATCCCACCTGGCCATTGCCACACCCTGCACGACTGTCAACTCATGCGTGCGTACCACAAATCATCATGACATTAAGAGCATGCGAATAATCAGAGCATCTCACACAACTTTCTCATGTCTCACACCCACACATGCTCCGATTATTACGACCCCTCCTCCTGGGCCACGGCACAACCTTATGGTTGGCGGTTCTGGCTAAACCAGCTTCGTCCTCTTTACCTCGAGGCACGGCGACGTCAAGGGCTCACTCCCAAGACGGCATTCCCGAAGGAGCACAAGACTCGCCCACTACCGCAGT
>MU091278.1:0-12980 GCA_014858505.1 Corymbia citriodora subsp. variegata
AATTTAATATCCAGCCTTGATGTTGGCTTTAAAAGGCTAAATACTTCTCTTTTACAATGAACTTATCCAAACGTGAGCATAACCTCAAGACCCACTTATTAGCTAGCGGTAAATTTCGTGAGCATTGGCTGATTCTTTATATTTGAGAGCAGCGTCAATCATTGGGGATCTGCAGCATGCTTGACCAGTGAAAAGTGTTACGAAGTTTGAGAAACTTGCTAGGAAATTGTAGTCATGTTTATATCCTACTTTTTAAAGGAATTGGTTATCATCCAGGTTTCCCATGCGGGTGAGTTCAGTGTAAAGAAACACATGTTTTATCTTACTTATTGCCAATCTCATTGTCACACCTATACTCAAGAAAACCACGTTCCTGACAAGTAGAGAGAAGCACAAGCTTGATGGCATGAGAGGACATTATATTTGCTGTGCCTTTTCTTGCCACATAATTACTCTACTTCTTGGACTTCCTGGATGTGGGAAAACTTCCTTTCTAAAGGTCTTTCAGGGATTCTAAGGAAATCACTTGAGGTTTATGCTCGCTCTATGCTTAAGATCTTCTATGTCAAACTGCACTAGGCTTAAAAGCAATACCAACAAACCGCATGTATGGCTTACAAATAACGTGTAATCTGAGACTGAATGAAGCTCAAGAGAACACCTGCCCATACAATCTTATGTGCCTAGAATTTCTTTGCAATTTATAGCTAATTGGAACGCAACTATTTCGTAGTCTATGGGTAGCTAAAGGCAGAGACCTTGAAGTTCAAAGTCAGCTAATTAAAAACAGTCAAAACATCCGGTGAACTCTTACTTGTCTGTCTTCGAGTTTGATATTCTCTCATGTTCCCTCTATTATCTGATAGGTCACTGGAACAATTTCTTATGGATGACAACATCACAGGGGTTGGCTCCATTGGTCGCCTTTGCTCATCTACGGGTTGCCTAGGAAGATCACCACCTCCGTCTTGAACTTGATTCTGGGAGAGAGGTTGCGCTCAATGCGTCCAATATCTTCACCCATCAACGGTAATGGTTGGTCAGCCACATTGTCGAAATTGGAACAACTTCTATTCCGTGGCATAATACCTCCTCAATTCAGCACAACAGGTGCCACCGAGTGTGCCAAAAAGATGTTTCACCGGTTTATTCCCGCAAAAAAATATCTTTAAAAAAAAGTTGTCTTTCAGCTTTTATTTAGAAGGGACAAGGGTTGTAACTAACTCCGGACAAAGAATATAAATGCAATGTTAATATTTAATTCCCAATTTAAACAACACTATACAATACTAGGCCAAATCTGTAACATCCTCGAAAACCAACCCCATGAAATCGGCCATAAGATTCTAAATGAGTCGACCATGGGCCGTTGGCCATGGATCGATTGGTTCGATCGGCAAGGATCAAAGATCGGTCATTGTCCGATCGATTGACCGATCATGAAGTGGTTGAGACGTCGGCCATGAAAAGTATACCGACCACACCGATGGGAACGGACTACCAGCTCATAAGACGACTTTTCGGTCACGAAAATTGATCATAGGACGATTTTGGATCGGCGGATGGTCATGGGTCGATCCGACTAGTCATAGCGCCTGGCCACGGGTGATTTCACCGGCTATGCACCAATCCACGGACGATCCAACTTGACCAAAAGTGATCGTCTTCCAACTAAAAGTGCATCATTCCCTATTTAATTCTTAGTGATTGGAAATGAATCTCGAATTGGTGATGTCCGACCATGGATCGGTAATACGCCGACCATGAACCATGCGGATGGATCGGGCGCCGATCGGAATGAGCCTCGGGATAGACCCGGCTATTCTGTCATAATTCCTAAGGTCCATAAGTGCCTTGGCTTAGTGCTAGGCCATGGGTAGCCTCGGAATTGACCTTGAACCGATTCGAATTATGAGGGAAACCTCATGGCCGACCCACCGCCCAAGGAAGCTGTTTGGGCAAATTTGGGGCATGTGGCCCGGACCCCGGGCACGTGTAAATTGGTTTTCCAAGACATGTAATATGATCCCTTTTCCCGGCCCCGAAACCAACTCAGATGGTGGAATTCTCCGGACTGCCTTCTTGAGGAAGGAAAAGTCAAAAGAAAAAGAATTCTCTAGAACCCTCATTAAATGCTTTGGATAAGCCTTATCTCTTACCATTCAAAGCTAATAATTGCGGTCAAAAATATCTTGGGGGTTATGATGGAAATGGATTACACATGGCCCAATCGGAAGGCGACACCCGAACCCTCATTATGAGCCTATGGAAATTTAGAAACTTAGTTGGCAAGTTAGGTGACTTCCTAGTCAAACTATCATAAATGCCAATAAATGAGGGGAAACAAATGGACCAATAGAAAAGCGAAAGGTGGGCCATTATCGATGACGTCTACTCACTAGACCGCCAAATAGAACCTTTAGCTTTGCCTAGTCATCTCTTAGGTGCAATTATTGAAGAAATAGGCTTGCCACTTAAGGATTCTAGGCGGGCCACTTGGAAAGAGAGGATTGGATGGTTAGAAATACAATGATGAGCTCGGGGACTATAAATAGGAAAAGCCTCTCCTCCTCCCTCATCATTTGCACCATTCTTCTCCTTCCTCTTTCCTTCTCCCTTGGCCGCCCTCTTTCTCCTCACGCACACTCTCTCCTTTAATTTTCAAGGAAGCCGCTTTCTCTCTATCAAGTAGCTTCTCTAGTCTCGTGAGGTTTGTCTAGGTAAGTAGAATCTCTTACTTCTCCCTAGTATGATCATTTTTATCACGAGGACTAGACAGTCTTCTCTTGTTGAACCGTGATTGTATGGAAGATTATGTGTACGTTGGTTCATACGTGAATCTTATGCATGTGCGTGATTATTTCACGACCGAGATGATGCCATGGTTCGTCGTTGGTGTTCAACGCAAGTTGGGAATGCCCAAAGCCATAAGGCTTGAATTGGCAACAAAGTGTCGAAACTCAAGTCTTGCGCGGTGCAAGGATCGTCCAAGGCCACGAGGTATTGGATCGACATCAAGACATGTCGACTCCTAGTCTCGTTTGGTACAGGGATCGCTCAAGCTCATAAGGTCTTAGTTGGCATCGAAGTATGCTGAGCTCATGTCTTGGATTTGGTGCGAGATCCCTATTACTTAGCGGTTGAGCCAAACCTTGAACTTAGAGTTATTCACGGCATCATTAGACTCGGGTCGTAGAAAGCACGGCACCCATGATTCTGTATGAGCATGAAAAGCATAATTTTATGACACATGCATTATGTTTGAGCATGAGAAGCATAATTTCATGGCACGTGCATTATATTTAAGCATGAGAGGCATAGTCCATGGCACGTGCAAGAGGCTCGAGTCCACCCTCACAAAGGGATAGGTACTAGAGCAAAGATAAGAAAACTTAAGAAAATCTGGTTAGAGACTTGGGTTCGAGTCCCGAGCATATTAATTGGGTTTGAGTCCCAAAGGCCGCCAACTAGCCAGGAGCCCGGTTAGAAAGTCCGAAATGAATTGGGTTTGAGTCCCAAGATGGCACCGGGAAGAATTGGGTTCGAGTCCCGAGCACAAGAGAAAAGATGAATAAATATGACATGCATGAGTAAGAAAGAAAAGCTAGGAAGGCATAAGCTCATGGCATGCATCATGTTCATGAATCATAGTAAGAGTTACCATTTCATGTGCAAGAAGCATGTTTGCATCTTTGCAATTGATCTGCCATCGACACTGTCTGCATGAGTTGCTTTGGCTAGTCGTTAATGAAGGGATGTCACGCTAGCTAAGGGTAGAGGTTTTACTTACTGAGTTTCCCCAAAACTCACCCATTTACCTTTACAGGTTGATAAGATGACTAATCCTCCTCCTGTACGTTTTAGTCTACCGATGAGAATAGAAAGGTCGATCGTAGACGTCATACACATCGAAGCAGGGATAACATACCGGAGATATACCTCAATCGTGTGGGTTCACGAGGGACAGGACGAATTGGTCCCTCACCGTTATGAGGCATGGTATGTCTAGTCGGACGGTGAAATGATCGAGCTTATTCGTGGCTTTAGAGGCCCGATGAACCCAAGAGGAGGGTCCACGTCCGACGGGACAAATTCTAATCAATGGTACCGGCCCGTAACGGAAAAAGGGTTCCCAATTTTGGAAGCCGCGGTGGTAGCGGAGATAGGGATACCTAAACCCTTTTTATATTATGTAATACGAAAGTTAGTTGTATACGAACTACTAATGAAAATAGCAGTAATATATACTTGCGTCCCATGTTCTTCCAGTGATGTTTGTCGGGGATGTTGTTATTGTGTTATGCTTCCGTATGTGCATATAAACAAGATAAAATGAATCAGGACGGCGACAAGCCTGGGATGTCGCGAAAATAACCCGCAGCTCGGACCCTTGGAAGGGGGTCGTGACAAAATCAAAATTCAATTTGATGATGAACCCACTAACTTTGAGGCCGAATTTAAAGTATGCCGGAATCTAACCAACGAATTTAAGGATAATTACATGCAATGTCAGAATCTAATCAACGACAATATGTCAAGATAGAGAGCACAATGTCAATGTCAAAATCTATTCAACAATGTTGCACTAGGGTAAATGACACAATACCATAACCTAATTGACGACGCTGCACCAAGGTGTAGATACACAACGTAATCTAATTAATTGTGGGAATTTGAGAACTATACTTATGAAAATTAAAGTGCAGTATAGGAAATATAAAGGAATAACATTTTGATTGACTTGTTGAGAGGGGGAGTGAGTTTCTTGCTAGCTAGGAAGCACCGACACTTTTCGGAAGTATTTGTGTCATGTTAGACACTAACACTCTTCGACACTCTCAGACACTTAGTCAACACGTATCCAAAAATCTGATACCTAATCAACTTTTCCGACACTCTTCTACACTCGAGTTGGAATTCCAACATTCGAGTTTCCGACATGCGAGATTAATTTTAAAAATTTCCAATAAATCAAAGGTCAAAATGTATATATGTGAAAAAATAAAAAAACTATAATAAAAATAAGAAATGGGGAAAAAGAAAAATCTAGGCTTCTCTTGTCTTCTAACTCTCACTTTTCGTGGTACACAATTCACCCCCAAGTTTTTTTTCCCTTCTCTTCCAACACATCTAACACGCAAGTTTAAATTGTGAATTGGCTTCTTCTTTTTTTCCTCCAAGTTTTATGGATTACTAGAATGGTGTTGAATTTGTCAAATTGAAACAATGAATGATATTAACAAATTGTGAATTAATATTTTTAGTATAAATTCATTCTAGGCTTTTTCTATTATTTATTTATTTGTGAATTTGAATCAAATTAATTTGATTGAAATAATCATAAAAATAATAATTTATTATGTATATATAAATATATACATTTTATATACGATGTGTTATGTCATGTCATGTGTCGAATATCGATGCTACTTAGCTTGCTGGGGTATTTATAGGAGAGCTTCGTAACTACTGGGTAGTTATGTGTCTTTCCGCAACCATTTTTGACCTTATCCACGTTCCCTTTTTCTTTGCAAGTCACTTTCCCATTTACTGTATAACCGCCTAGATAATGCTATGATGATTTCTTGTTTATTGACAACAGTTTCATAGTTGGGTCTCCAAATGACAACTGCTTCTCAATTGCATGCACCCTAGCGCTCATCTAAATCAATACTTCAAACGTTCTCATTTACAAATTTGACCCTTGAGTCACTTAAGCGGCCACTAGATATTTGTCATTGTACTCCAACAACTGAACACGTGGCAGTCTCCTGTCTTGATTATCAAATTTTTATTTTTATGATTTGTAAGGACCTGAGGCTCGCTGAGTAATATTGTCCGCTTTGGACTGAGACCCGCATGCACCCTTGCGCTCTTCTGAATCAATACTTCAAATGTTCTCATTTACAAATTTGACCCTTGAGCCACTTGAGCGGCCACTAGATATTCGTCATTGTACTCTAACAACCGAACACATGGTAGTCTCCTACCTTGATTATCGAATTTTTATCCTTACGATTTGTAAGGACTTAGGGCTCGCTGAGTAATATTATCCGCTTTGAGCCTCGACCCGCATGGCTTTAAAACGCGTTACTTAGGGGAGAGGGATTTACGCACGTTCGAGAACTGAGGTGCGGACGCACCGCCATCCCTCCTCCTCGCACACCGTCAACCAGGCCGTCACATTCTCCCCCCTCCCCCCATTCGGGCACAGCGTCCTCATTATGGCCCCACACGTGGTCGGAAGTTGGTTCCGATACCATTTGTAAGGACCTGGGGCTCGTTGAGTAATATTATCCACTTTGGGCCGAGGCCCACATGGCTTTAAAACGTGTTACTCAACGGAGAGGGATCCCAGCCTTATAAACTAGGCCAAGACTCCCCCCCCCCAGGCGATGTGGGACATTTGTAAAGACCTAAGGCTTGCTGAGTAATATTGTCCGCTTTAGGCCGAGGCCCGCAGGGCTTTAAAACGCGTTACTCAGGAAAGAGTGATCCTAGCCTTATAAACTAGCCCAAGATTCCCCCCTAGGCGATGTGGGATAAGAGACATGTGACCCTCTTCCTTGCGCACATCCGAGAACTGAGGCGTGGACGCATCACCATCCCTCCTCCTCACGCACCATTACTCGGGCCGCCACATTCTCCCCCCCTTCGGGCACAGCGCCTTTGGTGTGGCCTCACACGCGGTCAGAAGTCGACTCTGATACCATTTGTAAGGACTTGGGACTCGCTAAATAATATTGTTCGCTTTGAGCTGAGACCCACACAGCTTTAAAACACGTTACTCAGGAGAGAGGGATCTCGGCCTTATAAACTGGCCCAAGACTCCCCCTAGGCAATATGGGACAAGAGACATGTGACCTCCTCCCTTGCGCACGTCTAAAGAGTGAGGCGCAAACACACCACCATCCCTCCTCCTTGCGCACCGTCGCCCGGGCCATCACAATGTGTGTTGGAAAATATAAATAGAGAAGAGAAGAAGTAGAAGACGTATTGGGGGGAAAATGCATAACACTATTTGTTGTAACCAAAAAATTAAATTCAAGAAAATGATAACAAATTGAATGTGAGGTATGGCTAACTGAATTTCTTAAGACGATAATTCCTGATAATTGTGCTAGGTGCTAAGCAACTTCACGAACTTCGTCTCCAAAGATGCAACACCTTGAACCTATTGTTATCAACACTATATGAACAGAACTCTATCGAACATTTCTTGAAACTGGCACACTTAGAGAAAACTTGAAGAGAGGAGATAGTGGGTGATTTTCACTTCTTATTGAATCTTAATGGAATGAAGATCTTCGAAGTCTATTTATATAATTTTTGAATTCATATACAAAAGTGATTCATGAATTAAATAAATACAAGAATTTAGATGGTACATGAACCAATAATTAAATATATACTTGAATTCAAAAGATACATAAACTTGAGAAATACGAGAATTAATGAGATACGTGAACGGAAACGACATCTTATTTTTGCTCATTTTCATTGATCCATTAGCCATCATAATTACAATAATGTGGTTTGATACTTGAATTGAGGGCAACAGCTACCGAGCAAGTTCCTCTTCCTTATATTCTCCACCGATAGGTAAGTTATGTCTTAATCAAACTTTCCTCCCCTTTTGTGAATTAGTTTGCGGTGAGGTCTCTCAATGATTTCGGCTTATGATATCTCCCTACCATGTGTTTAAGTTAAACTCACGGTTTTCCATGTACCGGCCCATCCCAATAAACTTGGGGTTAGGACACTAGGAGTGCCATAACTTTCGTACGGCGCTCACTTTGGTGCCAAAACTTTTTTTTCGCTCACTTGAGTGCCACATCGGAGTAAAATCGTTCAGTTAAGTGCCACTTCCGGCCAAAAATCGTTTAGTTAAGTGCCAAAATGCATATGTGGAATTTTTAATGATTTTCCTTTTTTTTTAATAAATTTCGATGCTGACATAGACTTTTCAGGCAAAACGACGCCGTTTCTACTCTTTTTAAAAAAATTTCAATTTTTTTGATTTTTTTGCTTTTTTTTTGTTAGGGCCGGCAAGGGCCACCCGTGACCCTCACCGGCCTTAAAGAAAAAAAAATCAAAAATAAAAAAAATCAAAACAATTAATAAATATATTAAAATATTGTTCACCGGCACCACATCAGCTTTTTCGGCTACCAAGTCATCTTTTCCGACGGCCGCATCAGCTTTTTCGGCGGCCACGTCAGAATTGGCACTCAAGTGAACGTTTTTTAAAACTTGTGCCACTCAAGTGAGCGAAAAAAAAGTTTTGGCACCAAAGTGAGCGCCGTACGAAAGTTATGGCACTCCTAGTGTACTTACTCCCAATAAACTTAGATCACCTTTTCAAGGATCGTAGAAGATTGGCCGAAATGTGAACAAGGGAAGTCGAGAAAAATTCGGCTAAACTCAGTATTGCACAATCAGCCAAAAGTCGGAGGTCAAAACGAGAGGTAGGTGGAATTCAAGCCGACAAGTGATGGAGATAGAGAGGGAGGACGGCCAAGATTTGAAGAAAGATGGGGAAAAGAAACAGATTCGGAGATTGAGATTGGGGTGAGGATAAGGATGGATATAGATTTCAGCCTAGTGGATTTTGAAATAAAAGATGGGGTGAGATCCCGGTCGGCCACGTCCAGAAAAAAAAGAAGAAGAAGAAGAAGAAGAAGAAAATCCACGAGAAGACTAATACGGAGAAGGCCGGGTGAACGGGAAGACAAAAAGGAAAAAAGGTGAGTTCTTCAAGCAAAGATGCATTTGTCCCTACAGATTGTATGTGGAAGAAGTACATCTAAGTACCAAAACTTGGCACAACTATTGGGAGAATTGCCAAAAAAGTCCTAAACCTATTGGGGTTATGCCAATTCAATTCTAAACCTTTTTTTTTAACTGATTCAATCCTAAACTTTTTTCGATTGTGCCAATTTAGTCCATCCGGCCAAATTTGGCCAGCCAGAGCTGACGTGAACGTCGGCCGGCGCCGGCGACAATATTTTAATAATATTTTTATTATTTTCCGAATTTTGTTATTATTTTTTAAATTTTTATGTTTCTTTTCTTTTTTCTTTTTTTCTCTTACCCCTCCCCCACCCGGCCGACGACAGTGGCTGGCCAGCTCCGACGAGGCTATCGACCACTGCATGAGGGCCGCGAAACCCTCGCCCTTGTTTGTGCGAGGCTGCCAGCGAGGGTCGCGGTCCCCGGCAACCTCGCCCAGATCTAGGCGAGGCCGCGGCCCCTAGGCCTCGCCCTGGTCTGCACAAGGGTCGCAGCCCTCGGCGACCTCACCCAGACTTGGGCGAGGCGGCTTCGCCCAGATCTAGGCAAGGCCAGCCTCGCCCTAGTCTAAGCGAGGTCGCCGATGAGGGTCGCGGCCCTTGACAACCTCACCCAGACCTGGGCAGGGCAGCTTCGCCCTCAACGCAGCCCCCAAGCCTCCCCCAAGTCTGGGCGAGCCCACCGGCAAGGGTCGTTAGGGCCACGACTCTCACCAGTGGCCTCTTCACAACACCCAAACCTCCCCCAAGTCTGGGCGAGGTCACTGGCGAGGATTTTGCGGCCCTCGCGCAGTGAATAGCAACCTCGTTGGAGTTGGCCAGCCACTACTGCAGGTGGGGGGGAGGGGCAAGAGAAAAAAAAAATAAAAGGAAAAAAAACAGAAAAATAATAAATAATAAATTCAGAAAATAATAAATTTTTTTCAAAAATAATAAAAATATTATTAAAATATTGTCGCCGACGTCGGCCGGCCAAATTTGGCTAGATGGACTAAATTGGCACTATCGCAAAAGGTTTAAGACTGAATTGGTCAAAATAAAATTGTTTAAGACTGAATTGGCACAACCTCAATAGGTTTAGAACTTTTTTGGCAATTCTCTCCACAGCAATTAAGTGTCAAAACTGCTAAAAAGTACAGTTAAGTGTTACTTTATTCTTAAAATTGGACACTTAGTGCCATTTCCGACAAGGCTTGCCAAAAATCTGACTTGGCATTATTTTATTAATAAAATCAATCTACGTCGCTATTGGAAATCTAACGTTGCTCATTAGAAATCTGACGTGGCTCATCGGAAATTTGACATGACTCGCAATTGGCACTAAAGTATTCATTTCTTCTCCAATTTTGGCAATATACATTTTGGAAGTTTTGGCACTTATATGTCATCAAGCAAAAAGTCAGGAGTTTTTTGAGTGATTTTGTGAGGGAATCGTTGAATTTTATTAAGATTTACATGTGAGTGGTGCTTGAAAATTTTCACATTGAAGACTCATTTAAATGAAGGTAGGTGCACTTAGATATGTTTACGATACTTATGTTGTACACTCTCAATAAATGAATCAAAATCAATGGTTGTTAGGTGGCCTAGTGTTTTCAACAAAGAATTCTTTCTTGTGAGAGAGACCTCGAGTGAGCTCACACATGGGGAGTTGTTGTTTTTTTGGTCGAAACATGGGGAGTAATTGAGATGTGGGTGTTGGTGTGATGTGTATGAGTAGTGTTTGAACAATTTCACATGAGAATTCAAATTGATATTACATAGAGTAATTAATATATTTTAATTGACTCATGTAACCTATTGATTTAAGCTTTTTAAAAAGAAATAGGTCTAGCTGAATATATTGTAGACGGACTCTCCCTTTGCATTCTAGCTTAATGCCATTAATTGATTGGGTGGCCCACTTCTCACAAATATTGGCGTTTGTGAAAATCTCATGGAAGAATCTCATAAACATTGCCATTGTGGGCAAAGTGTCCAACTAGATATATTGATGAACTCACAACTTGAAAAGCCTCCCAACAAATTTGACTTAGAAATCAAGGTGAAATGGGCATATGTTCATGGCGAAAAACTATGAGTTGAGTCCACTACTTCTCGTCAAGATAACTAATTCAACCGCAATTGTGGATGTTTACAAAAATGAGGCTTCTAATATTTATCCCTTTCAACTATGTTTTGATCTGACCTTACTTTGATAGTAAATTTTGTGAGTATATAATGTTGTCTCTTAAATGTGAATCTGTGTGAGTCCAAGATATAAATGTCCATGCTCAGCTTCTTCTCTGTTCTTTCTTGTATGCATAAATAGAGCGAGCTCTCGAGTCTTACCTGGCCCTTAACCGGGCCATGATAATATAGGGGCCGCTCCTCAGCAAGGCATGTCAAAAAAACAAGCTTCATAGTCAACATGCTTGACGTGAAGGAAAGACAATAGTAATAACAATAGCATAACCAACGGCATGATCCTCTCTGAGTCAAAGCATTAAACACGAGCTGTATTTGCTGCTAAATCCAATTACTTCACCCCAAGAATGAGTGAGAGAGAAGCGAAAGTAGCAGTGGTTCAGACCTTTTTCAGCAACACACGCACGGACCTCATGCACGACCGTGACCGCATGAAAGGGTGCGCTCTTCTTTGGCTTTTGAATGCGACTCTTCATGCATATAAAAGATGGCTTCAAGTTCGTTGTGCTGTTTCTTGAACCCGGCCTAACATTGTCTTCAATCACTATATGCTCTTCGTTCTCTAATTTCTGTTGTGAAACTCACATCGTGTTTTAATTAGAATGGGCACACGCTATGCAGCCGAAAAAACTAAAACACATTTTTCAGCCAACAGATTATTCCAATGTCATCATCTTTGTTTTAGAAAAAAGAATTTCGTTTGCCTTCAAGGCGACCAGGAAGGAGCTAGCGTCATTGCCTTTCAGTAATGGTCCCGAAACTTTCATTGCAAGAAACTATGCACTTCTCAATGGAGCTATCTCCCTCTTACGAACAAGCCTAATTCCTTTGGTCACTCGGGAACCCCGATATGGAGCCCCTTGGATCTTAACTAGAGTCAAACTGAATTTGCTATTCCACACTATTTCCACTCATTAGATAGCTTTAGGCACACCATAATATTTTTTTTATCGGTTCTACTCTAACTCACTCTCGTATTTTTGCCCTATCTCTTTACAAAGCGTAGAAGTTGAAATCCACACCTAAAACTGAATCGTCCTCACGTCAATCCTCATAAGAAAGTGGGGATTTAAATCCTCCACATCTCTCTTCCCATGTGAAAAGAGTGGCCGTTGGGGCAAATCCCAAAGGCTACACACTATAAAATTTAAATGGTCCAAAATAGCTCTCATTAGAACCTCACTAACAGTAAGATTGATGAAAGAGAAAAATATATATTCAATGTAGGTCAATTAGTCTAAATGATTTTTATAAACCTTTCCTAAACCATTGTTTCTTCTTCTTTGGTGTTCAAAGTGGAGAAATTTACATGTTCGTTACATTTTCTTTCATAAAAATAATCTTAGATTCAAGTATTTTAATGAATTTAATGATGGGGATTTTAATTCAAAAAATATTAATAGAGTACATTTATTTACATGTCTCTAAAGTTCAATCTTTAATAACTCCTTATGATGTACAATTCTTCAGTTCAAGCCTTTTCAAGGGGAATTCTTCGATCAAATTTGTGAACTCTTTAGAATATGATTTATATTTAAGGTATGTTAATCAACAAAATTTACCAAATGTTTCAAATTCATTGGAAAAAAATCCTCAATAATCAGCTTGAGCACATTACTAAGTAGTAGAGAGGAAAAACAGTTTGTATACAAGCAAACAGGAAAAAAGAACAAGGTGGTAGAATAAAGCACCAATGTTTGATTAATACATATAGTGTATTTTCATGACAATGTGCGGCTTATGCACTTTTTATGAATAGTAATTTTCACCGTTTTTCAGTTGTGATTTTGATTATTTAGTTTTTTTGAGGTTATTCTCATCCACTCAATAAGTTGAGGAGTGTCATAGTCATTTAGAGGGTGGAAATCCCTTGTGCCTTTTCATAACTCATATGCAATAAGAAAAATAAATGAAATTCTTGATTAGTGAGTCCAGATATATTGACTTATATATCAAATCATATCCAAATTAATAAGCGAGGTGAATTGATTTTATTTTTTT
>MU091279.1:0-12961 GCA_014858505.1 Corymbia citriodora subsp. variegata
GGGCCGTTCCGCTCGCGATCCTCCAGGACAGGGCAGCGACCTTCCCGGGGCGGCTGGCGTGCCGCCGGTAGTTGACCCGCGTCGAAATTTACAACATAGACAACTTTTTTAGTCGGTCCGGGGCCTCTCAGGGCTGGGCGGGTGGGGCTCGGCCTCCGGATGTCCGTACGGGCCTAACTGGCTGCCCGCTGTTCGAGATTTTCGACCGGGAACTGGACCCAAACCACAAAATTCCCGCCAAATGCCGCGAACGGGTCAAGCCGACGAGTTCACTAGGCATTTTGGGACCATTCCGGGGTGGTCTTTTGGCCTGTTTCCCACTTCCGGGCAGCCGAAACCACCGGTCCGGCGTGCTGTTGGGGCCGTTCCGCTCGCGATCCGCCAGGACAGGGCAGCGACGTTCCCGGCGCGGCTGGCGTGCCGCCGATAGGTGACCCGCGTCCAAATTTACAACATAGACAACTTTTTTGCTCGGTCCAGGGCCTCTCAGGGCTGGGCGGGTGGGGCTCGGCATCCGGATGTCCGTACGGGCCTATCTGGCTGCCCGCTGTTCGAGATTTTCGACCGGGAACTGGACCCAAACCGCCAAAATCCCCGCCAAATGCCGCGAACGGGTCAAGCCGGCGAGTTCTCTACGCATTTTGGGACCATTCCGGGGTGGTCTTTCGGCCTGTTTCCCACTTCCGGGCAGCCGAAACCACCGGTCCGGCGTGCTGTTGGGGCCGTTCCGCTCGCGATCCGCCAGGACAGGGCAGCGACATTCCCGGGGCGGCTGGCGTGCCGCCGGTAGGTGACCCGCGTCCAAATTTACAACATAGACAACTTTTTTGCTCGGTCCGGGACCTCTCCGGGCTGGGCGGGTGTGGCTCGGCCTCCGGATGTCCGTACGGGCCTATCTGGCTGCCCGCTGTTCGAGATTTTCGACCGGGAACTGGACCCAAACCGCAAAATTCCCCGCCAAGTGCCGCGAACGGGTCAAGCCGGCGAGTTCTCTCGGCATTTTGGGACCATTCTGGGGTGGTCTTTTGGCCTGTTTCCCACTTCCGGGCAGCCGAAACCACCGGTCCGGCGTGCTGTTGGGGCCGTTCCTCTCGCGATCCGCTAGGACAGGGCAGCGACGTTCCCGGGGCGGCTGGCGTGCCGCCCGTAGGTTAGCCGCGTCGAAATTTACATCGTAGACAACTTTTTTGCTCGGTCCGGGGCCTCTCGGGGCTGGGCGGGTGGGGCTCGGCGTCCGGATGTCCGTACGGGCCTATCTGCCTGCCCGCTGTTCTAGATTTTAGACCGGAAACTGGACCCAAACCGCAAAATCCCCGCCAAGTGCCGCGAACGGGTCAAGCCGGCGAGTTCTCTCGGCATTTTAGGACCATTCTAGGGTGGTCTTTTGGCCTGTTTCCCACTTCCGGGCAGCCGAAACCACCGGTCCGGCGTGCTGTTGGTGCTGTTCCGCTCGCGATCCGCCAGGACAGGGCAGCGACGTTCCCGGGGCGGCTGGCGTGCCGCCGGTAGGTGACCCGCGTCGAAATTTACAACATAGACAACTTTTTTGCTCGGTCCGAGGCCTCTCAGGGCTGGGCGGGTGGGGCTCGGCCTCCGGATGTCCGTACGGGCCTATCTGGCTGCCCGCTGTTCGAGCTTTTCGACCGGGAGCTGGACCCAAACCGCAAAATCCCCGCCAAATGCCGCGAACGGGTCAAGCCGGCGAGTTCTCTAGGCATTTTGGGACCATTCCGGGGTGGTCTTTTGGCCTGTTTCCCACTTCTGGGCAGCCGAAACCACCGGTACGGCGTGCTGTTGGGGCCGTTCCGCTCGCGAACCGCCAGGACAGGGCAGCAACGTTCCCGGGGCGGCTGGCGTGCCGCCGGTAGGTGACCCCCGTCGAAATTTACAACATAGACAACTTTTTTGCTCGGTCCGGGGCCTCTCAGGGCTGGGCGGGTGGGGCTCGGCCTCCGGATGTCCGTACGGGCCTATCTGGCTGCCCGCTGTTCGAGATTTTCGACCGGGAACTGGACCCAACCCGCAAAATCCCCGCCAAATGCCGCGAACGGGTCAAGCCAGCGAGTTCTCAAGGCATTTTGGGACCATTCCGGGGTGGTCTTCTGGCCTGTTTCCCACTTCCGGGCAGCCGAAACCACCGGTCCGGCGTGCTGTTGGGGACGTTCCACTCGCGATCCGCTAGGACAGGGCAGCGACGTTCCCGGGGCGGCTGGCGTGCCGCCGGTAGTTGACCAGCGTAGAAATTTACAACATAGACAACTTTTTTGCTCGGTTCGGGGCCTCTCAGGGCTGGGCGAGTGGGGCTCGGCCGCCGGATGTCCGTACGGGCCTATCTGGCTGCCCGTTGTTCGAGATTTTCGATCGGAAACTGAACCCAAACCGCAAAATCCCCGCCAAATGCCACGAACGAGTCAAGCCGGCGACTTCTCTAGGCATTTTGGGACCATTCTGGGGTGGTCTTTTGGCCTGTTTCCCACTTCCGGGCAGCCGAAACCACCGGTCCGGCGTGCTGTTGGGGCCGTTCCGCTCGCGATCCGCCATGACAGGGCAGCGACGTTCCCGGGGCGGCTGGCGTGCCGCCGGTATGTGCCCCGCGTCGAAATTTACAAAATAGACAACTTTTTTGATCGGTTCGGGGCCTCTCAAGGCTGGGCGAGTGGGGCTCGGCCGCCGGATGTCCGTACGGGCCTATCTGGCTGCCCGCTGTTCGAGATTTTCGACCGAAAACTGAACCCAAACCGCAATATCCCCGCCAAATGCCGCGAACGAGTCAAGCCGGCGACTTCTCTAGGCATTTTGGGACCATTCTGGGGTGGTCTTTTGGCTTGTTTCCCACTTCCGGGCAGCCGAAACCACCGGTCCGGCTTGCTGTTGGGGCCGTTCCGCTCGCGATCAGCCAGGACAGGGCAGCGACGTTCCCGGGACGGCTGGCGTGCCGCCGGTATGTGCCCCGCGTCGAAATTTACAACATAGACAACTTTTTTGCTCGGTTCGGGGCCTCTCCGGGCTGGGAGAGTGGGGCTCGGCCTCCGGATGTCCGTACGGGCCTATCTGGCTGCCCGCTGTTCGAGATTTTCGACCGGAAACTGGACCCAAACCGCAAAATCCCCGCCAAATGCCGCGAACGGGTCCAGCCGGCGACTTCTCTAGGCATTTTGGGACCATTCTGGGGTGGTCTTTTGGCCTGTTTCCCACTTCCGGGCAGCCGAAACCACCGGTCCGGCGTGCTGTTGGGGCCGTTCCGCTCGCGATCCGCCAGGACAGGGCAGCGACGTTCCTGGGGCGGCTAGCGTGCCGCCGGTAGGTGACCCGCGTCGAAATTTACAACATAGACAACTTTTTTACTCGGTCCGGGGCCTCTCAGGGCTGTGCGTGTGGGGCTCGGCCTCCGGATGTCCGTACGGGCCTATCTGGCTGCCCGCTGTTCGAGATTTTCGACCGGGAACTGGACCCAAACCGCAAAATCCCCGCCAAATGCCGCGAACGGGTCAAGCCGGCGAGTTCTCTAGGCATTTTGGGACCATTCCGGGGTGGTCTTTTGGCCTGTTTCCCACTTCCGGGCAGCTGAAACCACCGGTCCGGCTTGCTGTTGGGGCCGTTCCGCTCGCAATCCGCCAGGACAGGGCAGCGACGTTCCCGGGGCTGCTGGCGTGCCGCCGGTAGGTGACCCGCGTCGAAATTTACAACATAGACAACTTTTTTGCTCAGTTCGGGGCCTCTCAGGGCTGGACGAGTAGGGCTCGGCCGCCGGATGTCCGTACGGGCCTATCTGGCTGCCCGCTGTTCGAGATTTTCGACCGGAAACTGGACCCAAACCGCAAAATCCCCGCCAAATGCCGCGAACGGGTCAAGCCGGCGACTTCTCTAGGCATTTTGGGACCATTCTGGGGTGGTCTTTTGGCCTGTTTCCCACTTCCGGGCAGCCGAAACCACCGGTCCGGCGTGCTGTTGGGGCCGTTCCGCTAGCGATCCGCCAGGACAGGGCAGCGACGTTCCTGGGGCGGCTAGCGTGCCGCCGGTAGGTGACCCGCGTCGAAATTTACAACATAGACAACTTTTTTGCTCGGTCCGGGGCCTCTCAGGGCTGGGCGAATGGGGCTCGGCAGCCGGATGTCCGTACGGGCCTATCTGGCTGCCCGCTGTTCGAGATTTTCGACCGGAAACTGGACCAAACCGCAAAATCCCCGCCAAATGCCGCGAACGGGTCAAGCCGGCGACTTCTCTAGGCATTTTGGGACCATTCTGGGGTGGTCTTTTGGCCTGTTTCCCACTTCCGGGCAGCCGAAACCACTGGTCCGGCGTGCTGTTGGGGCCGTTCCGCTCGCGATCCGCCAGGACAGGGCAACGACGTTCCCGGGGCAGCTGGCGTGCCGCCGGTAGGTGACCCGCGTCGAAATTTACAACATAGACAACTTTTTTGCTCGGTTCGGGGCCTCTCAGGGCTGGACGAGTGGGGCTCGGCCGCCGGATGTCCGTACAGGCCTATCTGGCTGCCCGCTGTTCGAAATTTTCGACCGGAAACTGGACCCAAACCGCAAAATCCCCGCCAAATAAAGGCGAACGGGTCAAGCCGGTGACTTCTCTAGGCATTTTGGGACCATTCTGGGGTGGTCTTTTGGCCTGTTTCCCACTTTCGGGCAGCCGAAACCACCGGTCCGGCGTGCTGTTGGGGCCGTTCCGCTCGCGATCCGCCAGGACAGGGCAGCGACGTTCCCGGGGCGGCTGGCGTGCCGCCAGTATGTGACCCGCGTCGAAATTTACAACATAGACAACTTTTTTGCTCGGTTCGGGGCCTCTCAGGGCTGGACGAGTGGGGCTCGGCCGCCGGATGTCCGTACGGGCCTATCTGGCCGCCCGCTGTTCGAGATTTTCGACCGGAAACTGGACCCAAACCGCAAAATCCCCGCCAAATGCCGCGAACGGGTCAAGCCGGCGAGTTCTCTAGGCATTTTGGGACCATTCTGGGGTGGTCTTTTGGCCTGTTTCCCACTTCCGGGCAGCCGAAACGACCGGTCCGGCGTGATGTTGGGGCCGTTCCGCTCGCGATCCGCCAGGACAGGGCAGCGACGTTCCCGGGGCGGCTGGCGTGCCGCCGGTAGGTTACCCGCGTCGAAATTTACAACGTAGACAACTTTTTTGCTCGGTCCGGGACCTCTCCGGGCAGGGCGGGATGGGCTCGGCCTCCGGATGTCCGTACGGGCCTATCTGGCTGCCCGCTGTTCGAGATTTTAGACCGGAAACTGGACCCAAACCGCAAAATCCCCGCCAAGTGCCGCGAACGGGTCAAGTCGGCGAGTTCTCTAGGCATTTTGGGACCATTCTGGGGTGGTCTTTTGGCCTGTTTCCCACTTCCGGGCAGCCGAAACCACCGGTCCGGCGTGCTGTTGGGGCCGTTCCGCTCTCAATCCGCCAGGACAGGGCAGCGACGTTCCCGGCGCGGCTGGCGTGCCGCCGGTAGGTGACCCGCGTCGAAATTTACAACATAGGCAACTTTTTTGCTCGGTCCGGGGCCTCTCAGGGTTGGGCGGGTGGGGCTCGGCCTCCGGATGTCCGTACGGGCCTATCTGGCTGCCCGCTGTTCGGAATTGCCGACCGGGAACTGGACCCAAACCGCAAAATCCCCGCCAAATGCCGCGAACGGGTCAAGCAGGCGAGTTCTCTAGGCATTTTGGGACCATTCCGGGGTGGTCTTTTGGCCTGTTTCCCACTTCCGGGCAGCCGAAACCACCGGTCCGGCGTGCTGTTGGGGCCGTTCCGCTCGCGATCCGCCAGGACAGGGCAGCGACGTTCCCGGGGCGGCTGGCGTGCCGCCGGTAGGTGACCCGCGTCGAAATTTACAACATAGGCAACTTTTTTGCTCGGTCCGGGCCTCTTAGGGCTGGGCGGGTGGGGCTCGGCCTCCGGATGTCCGTACGGGCCTATCTGGCTGCCAGCTGTTCGAGATTTTCGACCGGGAACTAGACCCAAACCGCAAAATCCCCGCCAAATGCCGCGAACGGGTCAAGCCGGCAAGTTCTCTAGGCATTTTGGGACCATTCCGGGGTGGTCTTTTGGCCTGTTTCCCACTTCCGGGCAGCCGAAACCACCGGTCCGGCGTGCTGTTGGGGCCGTTCCGCTCGCGATCCGCCAGGACAGGGCAGCGACGTTCCCGGCGCGGCTGGCGTGCCGCCGGTAGGTGACCCGCGTCGAAATTTACAAAGTAGGCAACTTTTTTGCTCGATCCGGGGCCTCTCAGGGCTGGGCGGGTGGGGCTCGGCCTCCGGATGTCCGTACGGGCCTATCTGGCTGCCCGCTGTTCGAGATTTTCGACCGGGAACTGGACCCAAACCGCAAAATCCCCGCCAAATGCCGCGAACGGGTCAAGCCGGCGAGTTCTCTAGGCATTTTGGGACCATTCCGGGGTGGTCTTTTGGCCTGTTCCCCACTTCCGGGCAGCCGAAACCAACGGTCCGCCGTGCTGTTGGGGCCGTTCCGCTCGCGATCCGCCAGGACAGGGCAGCGACGTTCCCGGGGCGGCTGGCGTGCCGCCGGTAGGTGACCCGCGTCGAAATTTACAACTTAGGCAACTTATTTGCTCGGTCCGGGGCCTCTCAGGGCTGGGCGGGTGGGGCTCGGCCTCCGGATGTCCGTACGGGCCTATCTGGCTGCCCGCTGTTCGGAATTTCCGACCGGGAACTGGACCCAAACCGCAAAATCCCCGCCAAATGCCGCGAACGGGTCAAGCCGGCGAGTTCTGTAAGCATTTTGGGACCATTCCGGGGTGGTCTTTTGGCCTGTTTCCCACTTCCGGGCAGCCGAAAGCACCGGTCCGGCGTGCTGTTGGGGCCGTTCCGCTCGCGATCCGCCAGGATAGGGCAGCGACGTTCCTGGCGCGGCTGGCGTGCCGCCGGTAGGTGACCCGCGTCGAAATTTACAACGTAGGCAACTTTTTTGCTCGGTCCGGGGCCTCTCAGGGCTGGGCCGGTGGGGCTCGGCCTCCGGATGTCCGTACGGGCCTATCTGGCTGCCCGCTGTTCGGAATTTCCGACCGGGAACTGGACCCAAACCGCAAAATCCCCGCCAAATGCCGCGAACGGGTCAAGCCGGCAAGTTCTCTAGGCATTTTGGGACCATTCCGGGGTGGTCTTTTGGCCTGTTTCCCACTTCCGGGCAGCCGAAACCACCGGTCCGGCGTGCTGTTGGGGCCGTTCCGCTCGCGATCCGCCAGGACAGGGCAGCGACGTTCCCGGCGCGGCTGGCGTTCCGCCGGTAGGTGACCCGCGTCGAAATTTACAACATAGGCAACTTTTTTGCTCGGTCCGGGGCCTCTAAGGGCTGGGCGGGTGGGGCTCGGCCTCCGGATGTCCGTACGGGCCTATCTGGCTGCCCGCTGTTCGAGATTTTCGACCGGGAACTGGACCCAAACTGCAAAATCCCCGCCAAATGCCGCGAACGGGTCAACCCGACGAGTTCTCTAGGCATTTTGGGACCATTCCGGGGTGGTCTTTTGGCCTGTTTCCCACTTCCGGGCAGCCGAAACCACCGGTCCGGCGTGCTGTTGGGGCCGTTCCGCTCGCGATCCGCCAGGACAGGGCAGCAACGTTCCCGGCGCGGCTGGCGTGCCGCCGGTAGCTGACCCGCTTCAAAATTTTCAACATAGGCAACTTTTTTGCTCGGTCCGGGGCCTCTCAGGGCTGGGCGGGTGGGGCTCGGCCTCCGGATGTCCGTACGGGCCTATCTGGCTGCCCGCTGTTCGAGATTTTCGACCGGGAACTGGACCCAAACTGCAAAATCCCCGCCAAATGCCGCGAACTAGTCAAGCCGGCGAGTTCTCTAGGCATTTTGGGACCATTCCGGGGTGGTCTTTTGGCCTGTTTCCCACTTCCGGGCAGCCGAAACCACCGGTCCGGCGTGCTGTTGGGGCCGTTCCGCTCGCGATCCGCCAGGATAGGGCAGCGACGTTCCCGGGGCGATTGGCGTGCCGCCGGTAGGTGACCCGCTTCGAAATTTACAACGTAGGCAACTTTTTTGCTCGGTCCAGGGCCTCTCAGGTCTGGGCCGGTGGGGCTCGGCCTCCGGATGTCCGTACGGGCCTATCTGGCTGCCCGCTGTTCGAGATTTTCGACCGGGAACTGGATCCAAACCGCAAAATCCCCGCCAAATGCCACGAACGGGTCAAGCCGGCAAGTTCTCTAGGCATTTTGGGACCATTCCGGGGTGGTCTTTTGGCCTGTTTCCCACTTCCGGGCAGCCGAAACCACCGGTCCGGCGTGCTGTTGGGGCCGTTCCGCTCGCGATCCGCCAAGACAGGGCAGCGACGTTCCCGGGGCGGCTGGCGTGCCGCCGGTAGGTGACCCACGTCGAAATTTACAACATAGGCAACTTTTTTGCTCGGTCCGGGGCCTCTCAGGGCTGGGCCGGTGGGGCTCGGCCTCCGGATGTCCGTACGGGCCTATCTGGCTGCCCGCTATTCGGAATTTCCGACCGGGAACTGGACCCAAACCGCAAAATCCCCGCCAAATGCCGCGAACGGGTCAAGCCGGCGATTTCTCTAGGCATTTTGGGACCATTCCGGGGTGGTCTTTTGGCCTGTTTCCCACTTCCGGGCAGCCGAAACCACCGGTCCGGCGTGCTGTTGGGGCCGTTCCGCTCGCGATCCGCCAGGACAGGGCAGCGACGTTCCCGGGGTGGCTGGCGTGCCGCCGGTAGGTGACCCGCGTCGAAATTTACAACATAGGCAACTTTTTTGCTCGGTCCGGGGCCTCTAAAGGCTGGGCGGGTGGGGCTCGGCCTCCGGATGTCCGTTCGGGCCTATCTGGCTGCCCGCTGTTCGAGATTTTCGACCTGCAACTGGACCCAAACCGCAAAATCCCCGCCAAATGCCGCGAACGGGTCAAGCCGGCCAGTTCTCTAGGCATTTTGGGACCATTCCGGGGTGGTCTTTTGGCCTGTTTCCCACTTCCGGGCAGCCGAAACCACCGGTCCGGCGTGCTGTTGGGGCCGTTCCGCTCGCGATCCGCCAGGACAGGGCAGCGACGTTCCCGGCGCGGCTGGCGTGCCGCCGGTAGGTGACCCGCGTCGAAATTTACAAAGTAGGCAACTTTTTTGCTCGATCCGGGGCCTCTCAGGGCTGGGCGGGTGGGGCTCGGCCTCCGGATGTCCGTACGGGCCTATCTGGCTGCCAGCTGTTCGAGATTTTCGACCGGGAACTAGACCCAAACCGCAAAATCCCCGCCAAATGCCGCGAACGGGTCAAGCCGGCAAGTTCTCTAGGCATTTTGGGACCATTCCGGGGTGGTCTTTTGGCCTGTTTCCCACTTTCGGGCAGCCGAAACCACCGGTCCGGCGTGCTGTTGGGGCCGTTCCGCTCGCGATCCGCCAGGACAGGGCAGCGACGTTCCCGGCGCGGCTGGCGTTCCGCCGGTAGGTGACCCGCGTCGAAATTTACAACATAGGCAACTTTTTTGCTCGGTCCGGGGCCTCTCAGGGCTGGGCCGGTGGGGCTCGGCCTCCGGATGTCCGTACGGGCCTATCTGGCTGCCCGCTGTTCGGAATTTCCGACCGGGAACTGGACCCAAACCGCAAAATCCCCGCCAAATGCCGCGATCGGGTCAAGCCGGCGACTTCTCTAGGCATTTTGGGACCATTCCGGGGTGGTCTTTTGGCCTGTTTCCCACTTCCGGGCGGCCGAAACCACCGGTCCGGCGTGCTGTTGGGGCCGTTCCGCTCGCGATCCGCCAGGACAGGGCAGCGACGTTCCCGGGGCGGCTGGCGTGCCGCCGGTAGGTGACCCGCGTCGAAATTTACAACATAGGCAACTTTTTTGCTCGGTCCGGGGCCTCTCAAGGCTGGGCGGGTGGGGCTCGGCCTCCGGATGTCCGTACGGGCCTATCTGGCTGCCCGCTGTTCGGAATTTCCGACCGGGAACTGGACCCAAACCGCAAAATCCCCGCCAAATGCCGCGATCGGGTCTAGCCGGCGACTTCTCTAGGCATTTTGGGACCATTCCGGGGTGGTCTTTTGGCCTGTTTCCCACTTCCGGGCGGCCGAAACCACCGGTCCGGCGTGCTGTTGGGGCCGTTCCGCTCGCGATCCGCCAGGACAGGGCAGCGACGTTCCCAGGGCGGCTGGCGTGCCGCCGGTAGGTGACCCGCGTCGAAATTTACAACATAGGCAACTTTTTTGCTCAGTCCGGGGCCTCTCAGGGCTGGGCCGGTGGGGCTCGGCCTCCGGATGTCCGTACGGGCCTATCTGGCTGCCCGCTGTTCGGAATTTCCGACCGGGAACTGGACCCAAACCGCAAAATCCCCGCCAATGCCGCGAACGGGTCAAGCCGGCAAGTTCTCTAGGCATTTTGGGACCATTCCGGGGTGGTCTTTTGGCCTGTTTCCCACTTCCGGGCAGCCGAAACCACCGGTCCGGCGTGCTGTAGGGGCCGTTCCGCTCGCGATCCGCCAGGACAGGGCAGCGACGTTCCCGAGACGATTGGCGTGCCGCCGGTAGGTGACCCGCTTCGAAATTTACAACGTAGGCAACTTTTTTGCTCGGTCCGGGGCCTCTCAGGTCTGGGCGGGTGGGGCTCGGCCTCCGGATGTCCGTACGGGCCTATCTGGCTGCCCGCTGTTCGAGATTTTCGACTGGGAACTGGACCCAAACCGCAAAATCCTCGCCAAATGCCACGAACGGGTCAAGCCGGCGAGTTATCTAGGCATTTTGGGACCATTCCGGGGTGGTCTTTTGGCCTGTTTCCCACTTCCGGGCAGCCGAAACCACCGGTCCGGCGTGCTGTTGGGGCCGTTCCGCTCGCGATCCGCCAGGATAGGGCAGCGACGTTCCCGGGGCGGCTGGCGTGCCGCCGGTAGGTGACCCGCGTCGAAATTTACAACATAGGCAACTTTTTTGCTCGGTCCGGGGCCTCTCAGGGCTGGGCGGGTGGGGCTCGGCCTCCGGATGTCCGTACGGGCCTATCTGGCTGCCCGCTGTTCGAGATTTTCGACCGGGAACTGGACCCAAACTGCAAAATCCCCGCCAAATGCCGCGAACTAGTCAAGCCGGCGAGTTCTCTAGGCATTTTGGGACCATTCCGGGGTGGTCTTTTGGCCTGTTTCCCACTTCCGGGCAGCCGAAACCACCGGTCCGGCGTGCTGTTGGGGCCGTTCCGCTCGCGATCCGCCAGGATAGGGCAGCGACGTTCCCGGCGCGGCTGGCGTGCCGCCGGTAGGTGACCCGCGTCGAAATTTACAACATAGGCAACTTTTTTGCTCGGTCCGGGGCCTCTCAAGGCTGGGCGGGTGGGGCTCGGCCTCCGGATGTCCGTACGGGCCTATCTGGCTGCCCGCTGTTCGGCATTTCCGACCGGGAACTGGACCCAAACCGCAAAATCCCCGCCAAATGCCGCGAACGGGTCAAGCCGGCGAGTTCTCTAGGCATTTTGGGACCATTCCGGGGTGTTCTTTTGGCCTGTTTCCCACTTCCAGGCAGCCGAAACCACCGGTCCGGCGTGCTGTTGGGGCCGTTCCGCTCGCGATCCGCCAGGAAAGGGCAGCGACGTTCCCGGGGCGGCTGGCATGCCGCCGGTAGGTTACCCGCGTCGAAATTTACAACGTAGACAACTTTTTTGCTCGGTCCGGGACCTCTCGGGGCTGGGCGGGTGGGGCTCGGCCTCCGGATGTCCGTACGGGCCTATCTGGCTGAACGCTGTTCGAGATTTTCGACCGGAAACTGGACCCAAACCGCAAAATCCCCGCCAAGTGCCGCGAACGGGTCAAGCCGGCGAGTTCTCTCGGCATTTTGGGACCATTCTAGGGTGGTCTTTTGGCCTGTTTCCCACTTCCGGGCAGCCGAAACCACCGGTCCGGCGTGCTGTTGGGGCCGTTCCGCTCGCGATCCGCCAGGACAGGGCAGCGACGTTCCCGGGGCGGCTGGCATGCCGCCGGTAGGTTACCCGCGTCGAAATTTACAACGTAGACAACTTTTTTGCTCGGTCCGGGACCTCTCCGGGCTGGGCGGGTGGGGCTCGGCCTCCGGATGTCCGTACGGGCCTATCTGGCTGCCCGCTGTTCGAGATTTTCGACCGGAAACGGGACCCAAACCGCAAAATCCCCGCCAAGTGCCGCGAACGGGTCAAGCCGGCGAGTTCTCTCGGCATTTTGGGACCATTCTAGGGTGGTCTTTTGGCCTGTTTCCCACTTCCGGGCAGCCGAAACCACCGGTCCGGCGTGCTGTTGGGGCCGTTCCGCTCGCGATCCGCCAGGACAGGGCAGCGACGTTCCCGGGGCGGCTGGCATGCCGCCGGTAGGTTACCCGCGTCGAAATTTACAACGTAGACAACTTTTTTGCTCGGTCCGGGACCTCTCCGGGCTGGGCGGGTGGGGCTCGGCCTCCGGATGTCCGTACGGGCCTATCTGGCTGCCCGCTGTTCGAGATTTTCGACCGGAAACTGGACCCAAACTGCAAAATCCCCGCCAAATGCCGCGAACGGGTCAAGCCGGCGAGTTCTCTCGGCATTTTGGGACCATTCTAGGGTGGTCTTTTGGCCTGTTTCCCTCTTCCGGGCAGCCGAAACCACCGGTCCGGCGTGCTGTTGGGGCCGTTCCGCTCGCGATCCGCCAGGACAGGGCAGTGACGTTCCCGGGACGGCTGGCGTGCCGCCAGTAGGCGACCCGCGTCGAAATTTACAACGTAGACAACTTTTTTGCTCGGTCCGGGGCCTCTCGGGGCTGGGCGGGTGGGGCTCGGCCTCCGGATGTCCGTACGGGCCTATCTGCCTGCCCGCTGTTCGAGATTTTAGATCGGAAACTGGACCCAAACCGCAAAATCCCCGCCAAGTGCCGCGAACGGGTCAAGCCGGCGAGTTCTCTCGGCATTTTGGGACCATTCTGGGGTGGTCTTTTGGCCTGTTTCCCACTTCCGGGTAGCCGAAACCACCGGTCCGGCGTGCTGTTGGGGCCGTTCCTCTCGCGATCCGCTAGGACAGGGCAGC
>MU091280.1:0-12961 GCA_014858505.1 Corymbia citriodora subsp. variegata
TGAACAACTCAGATTTCGGTGAAAGGTCAAACTGAAACACAGAAGGAAGGAAGGAAAACCATGGGAGAGAGGTGTGCGGTTTTGGAGAAGATGAAGATGAGAGAGAGAGTGAAGTGAAGGCTGAAGGATAAGCCTTATCCAAGCCATCAAGGCTTGCCCCACTTGCCAAACAATGACCTCATCTTCTCTCTCTTCCTTTTGACTTTTCTTCAAAATATCCAAGGGCATTTTGGTCATTTCCACCTTGCACATTTCCCAATCTGTCCTTGGGCTGAAAATGGAGGACGGGCCTAGGAGAAAGGCCGGAAAATGAATAGGAACGGGCTCGGGAATTTATTGGGCTCGAATTGGCTCAGGTTTAGACAATGGGCTAGGAAGGGTAAATGGTCGGTTTGGCCCAACGGGCTCACTTGCTTGCCTCGGGCCTTCCATGGAGGCTGTCTTACCTTGGGTGTGAGGCCCACACTGTTCTTGCCCGGCCCACGTCCTCGTAGGCTCGTTTCCTCAGTCCGAAATCCCTTTCTCAAAAACTCGGCTCAACCGACATTGTCGACTGTCGAGGAAGCATCGTCCAAAAGTCCGTCTCGGACGTTCCCGAAAATTTGAAGTCCAATCTTGGATTCTCATGTCTTGTCAATTTCGCCTGAATTCCATTTTGGTACTACTCAGATTGACAGGCAGCTTCGAGGATTCACGCGTAACCGACTCGTGCCAATTCACGTTCAAGACTTCTCGACACATGGACGTCATTGACTACATGAAATTGCGAATGATCGATTCTTATTTCTAAGTGCACGATTATCAAGGATCGACATAGGGCCATTCGCGGGTTCAATAACAGTAGACGGAATCACCCGTCGTCCCATTATTTCTATCCGCGAATCGACTTTTAGTCGTCTCTGAAATCGGCCTGCATGACTACAGGATCGTCCTTATGCAAGTCTCACGGTCGAGTCGTTTTCCCAGGTCAAGTTCTTTAGTCGCACGAGTTCTGTCCTCATTAGCCTTTCCCCTCAAGGTCAGTATCTCAGGAGTGATCAGTTCCGAGTGAGATCAACCAATAATGCATTGGCGAAATTAACGTTCATTCCTCCCTCAAAGGGCTCGAATTTCAGGACGTCACATCCACCTTGTCACCTTTACTCTGCTAACGTCATCCAACACGTAAGCACCATGTCACTGCTAACTATTGACCGTTAACCGTTGACCGTTTCAGACTGGACTGGCCGAACGAGTTTTGTCACATTTCTAACTAGTTCGACCGTTTTCTGATTGGCATTTTGTGATTTGTGAACGCTTCCCATTACATTTCAGCACACCGAGTTCATTTTTCGCCTTATTTTCTCCGTATATGCTATCTAGGTATTGTTTTCCTCACATTTATTGTCCATCCTACCATGTTTAACATGGTAAGGTGCATATAATAGATAAATTTTGTATATGTCATCTCATCACTATCAATTACGATATAAGCAACCTATTGGGTCGAACAATAACTCCAAAGCCAAGGTTCACATGCACATCCATCTACCCATGTTGTTGTGGAGATTTCTCTGAATGGATGCCTGTCTCTTTTTCACTAGAGGATTAGCATTCCATTCTTCAAGAATATGATGCTCTTAACTCCTCTATCTCTCTTGCTATGTTTATTATTCCTTGTAACTCTGATTCATGGTATTTTGACTCCACTTGATCCAATCATTTGACATCAAATTCTAATTTGTTTTGGTCAAAATCCTTCCTTTCATAAGCACTGATGAGGGGAGCATCTGACTTAGCTCCATCAACCAACTCACCACCATAAATACTCATTTAAGCTAAGATAGAATTTGGACAAAACATGATACAATGGATCAAGAATGAAGTTTCCAATTAAAAAGGTATTGATCCATTCCCTAACAAAGTTACCGAGAAGACGGCTAGATAGGGTTACCAAGTAAAGAGTTACCAAGGATTACAAAGTTACTGATGATTAAAGAGTTGTCGAGGATTGTAGAGTTACCAATTATTGATTCGCTTTATTAGTTGCTAATTTCAAAGTTTATCCACAACACTTTAATGGGAGGCTATTTTGGACAACTTCCCTGAATATCTGATGATATCTTGAGATGGATATTTTCTAGTCAAGTTTAGTGGACAAATTTTGAAGATAAGGCACAAGCTTGAAGAGTCAAGAGTACAAGTTATCATGTAGTTAATTGCAACTTCCCATGTTATTAATTGCATCTCCAAGTTCCTAGGAGTCTTTCATGTTATGTAACTTTCAAGAGTCAAAGCTCTAAGTTCCTAGGCCTCTATTATGCTTCTAGTTCCCAAGTTCTTTAATGATCAATAATTTCCTAGATATCATCTCTCATATAAATAGAGGAAACCTCTCAATTGTAAAGACTGGATGATTTTGATGAATGAAAATATTTGAGAGTTTCTTCGTGTGAGCAAATATCTTCAAAGAGTAGATAACTCCTTTGTCAATCTCTGTCTTTGGAAGGTGGATTACTCCTTGATAGTAAGTCATGAAGCACTTTATTCTTGCCCGGTAGATTTCCTTTAGGCTCTAGTGGTGAGCTTATCTATCCCAAAGTCCTCTATCGTTGGCAGATGGCTCATCCTTTAAGTTTTGATGGTGAACTTCATCTATCTCGATCTTCTTCCTCTATTGATGGCACTTCCTTTAACCTTAGTCATGATCGAATTCTATCTTGCATTTGCATTTCATCCTTAGTTATTATCCATTGATCTTGCTACTATCAGAAAGCGAACACTGTATAGTGTCTTTCTTAATTAATCATATGTCTCTTAGTTATTATCCATTTATTTTTCATGTTTTTTATTTGGCCAGGGCCTTCTTTGGCCTACAATACCTCGATCCTTAAGCCTCCAGAGTATCGTTTTGATAGGCATCTTAATCTGTATGGGGAGCTCGCTGCTGATGGAGAACTTGACTATGAATAAAACATGAGCTGAATCATCAAAGGAAGGAAAGGTGAAAATCTTAGCCAAAAAAAAACAATTACTGTGAGCATAATTCATAAACAAAGTGAAGTCTAAGAAATATTACATTTCCATTTTTGTCTGATGTCTTTCAAGGTTGGTTTTTCTGAAAATGTCAGTAAGGTGCGCTCGACTCAATCTGACATAGCTCCAAAAAGCATGATAGCATGGGCAACGCTGAACAATCATGGAGTAGCAGTGAGAATATTAGAAAAAGGAAAGCGTGCTTCCAATGCAAGGAAAAAAGAATGAAGTTAGAGTGTAAAATTATTATATTTATTTAAATAATTGTTAAATTTTATAAAGAAATTATCTCTTGAAAAAGATGATGTACTGATTGTTACAGAAATTGGTTTGTTTCCAATGAAATGAAGACGAAGATAATGAAGGTGTTTCTTGAAGAGAAAAGATACTAAAGTGGTAATAAATTTGTCCAAGCCCAAAGCCCATCGTCGACCTATAACTTCAACCGACTATGACCAGAGCAAATAAATTAAAAATAAAAAAGAAAAGTAGATGGACAACACCAAAATGATAAGAAAGAGAGCATATAGAAGAGTTTGTTTGTTTGTTGAAATAGAGGAAGAGGAAAATCGAAGATGAGAGAGAAAAGTTTGCGTCTACGCTCCTCGAAGATCTCAATGAGCTGGATTAACTCAGTTCCACAGACTAATCAGGCTAATTTTTAAAATTAGGACATAAATTCAGAGTCATGTTAATTCTAAACTAGGATTCCATTTAGGAATTGTTTTCTTGTTTGTCTGAATTTTGGAATTGTCAAGCTTTGAATTATGTGAAGACGGTAGTTTAAAGAGGTGGACTCTTGGGATTCGATGAAAATGGATTCTGAATTATGGTGTGATTGAAACAGATTTTTTAAAGTTCCATGTGCGAGTTATGTGCAACGGACACTACACGGAGGAATATTCCCTAAGAACAAATTTTTTCATTAGCCCATAGAAGTCAATTGATCGATTAACAAGTATAGGTTAGTTGAGTCGTTCATTAGAGTAGTATATTACTTGGATTTTGATATCGTTTTTTGGTTAATTGATAATTATATGAGTTCGTTGGTCTAAGACCTTCATACATTGATTTTCAGTTTTCCTAGATGAGTGATGTTATCTCTTCTTTGGCTTTGTAAACTTATACTAGCAGTATGGATTAGATATGTTATAAGTTATGAATTAACATATTTGATTTATGACTTTTGATTGGGCATTTGCTATCTTATTTATTATTTACTATGGTTCAAGAAATGTTCGTGAAAGGAATTGCCAAAAATTATTCATTTTGAATTCAAAAATGTTTTATGATATTTATTCTACCTGATGAACTAAACCATGAAAGGTAAATTGATTTGGGTTGTAAACCTGACTTATGTGTTTTGATTGTAGATTTAGATTTATGAGTTATTGGAGAATGATATCAGTGCATTATGCTTATGTTGCTATGATTGGAACACATTGAGGGATAAGTATGCATACAGTTATTAGGATGTCTTTTTGGGTTGAACCACTAGTCAATCTAAATGGAGACTTAACTAAGGGGCAAACTTGATCACCTTTGTCATAGACATTAAGCATGACCATAATTAGATGTTAAACATTATATTAGTCAATGGAATGGATCATTGATGATTGAATTGTTATTAGTTATTTAACATTTTTTATTGACTAATATGTAAAAAGTATTGTTGAAAAGATATATTTCACTTTTTATATTTTACATAAATCGTATATTAAATTTGGGATTAAAAGGTTTTATATTGGTTTATCAAGATGCACAATTGATGTTTTTGATTTGCTTTGAATAAATATACTACTCATGGAGCTGTGATTGCTCATTTTATTTGTTCTCATTGCTTTTCAAGTTCTTTAGTTAATTGCAAGTAGGGCAAGAGCATTTATGTTATCAACAGGACATTTTGATAGTGAGATTTTTGGGTATGAGTTGTTTATGTTTGAAATAAACTTCTAAGTTTAATTGTTAGTTGGAGATGTACAAATTGTTTTGATGGATTATAGAAATTATGATCTTGTAATCAAATGAATCTTTTGTGTGCATGTCTATATATATATATTTTCAATAACAAGTTGATGATAATTATATTTTAGGTTATGGCTTTGTGTGGAATGAGGTTATGGCTTTGTGTGGAATGACAGTCGTGTCCTTATCCCTGTACTTGTAGAGTTGTGGCTGTGACGTGAGATTGGAGGCCATGATGCACCGGTTGATGAAGATTATTTTATGTCTTGTGCAATTATAGTTCTCTTTTAGGAGAATAGATGCTCTTAGGTTACAAGTCAAATTTCACACTATGTTTTAAGTTTTACCATCACACTTTGAGGCTTCCCCTTTTTATTCTCTGGATCAAAATTTTCTTTAATGCTACTTTTTTAATAGACTGCACAAAAATTTGACTAATATTTCGTTTGTATGTATTATCCGTACTTTTCAATCTATTGATAGTTGAGGCGAATGGATGCTCTTACATTAGAAGTCAAGATTTAAAGTATATTAGACATTTATTACGTTACACTTTTGGACTGCCCCTTTTATAAAGCAAGATGCCAATAAAACTGGACTAATACCAAATAATGTTTGAACGTCTTGGCTTCTTTTATGAATTAAATGAATTATTTGTTGAAAGACAAACAAAGACTGCTCTTTGGACCCGTGCAACGCACATTCGTTTCACTGGCTACTGATTCTAACGATGGATGATAGATCGAGGCTACATGGGGAACATAAACTATTACCGGAAAGAAATGCATGTAGACTCTTGTTTGGCACGAACCCGTAGATTAACGTTTTCTCATCCTCGTCAACACGGCAACCGAGAAGTGTAACGAGATTTCAATGTAGGACATTGGGAATGACCACCATTTCTTTCATGAATTCCCAAGTCTTTCTCCTGAGGCTTTCCATATCTGAATTTTGACTGCTGTTTCTTTCTCATTTAACAGCTTTCCCAGCACAAGAGGACTGAAAATGACAATATATGTCTTGTCGTGCTCCATTGTTATTACCCCGTATACCGGCCTAAAACTGCCCTGTCCAAGCATGTTGGCTGTAGTGAAGTTGCTTGTTGCTGTGGCCAAATTTTTATGTGTAGAGCACTAGCTCCTGGAAATGAACTCTTTTCAAGTCCTCTCAAGCATGTTTTTCAGCACTAGCCATTAATGATGTCTTTCCATCAGCTATGCGCATTCCATTGCTTATCCTCACTGCTGATCCAAAAGACATTGAGTAAACATGTCCATGTAAAAGCTTTGATTGACCGTTTGTTTTTCAGAATGTATATTAAAAACCTGCATTGACTTGGTAAACATCTATTCCTTCGATGGAGAACTTCTGTAGGTCAAGTAGGTCTCCACGCCAGTGCATGCAGCCAATGCTAGAAGGCATATGCCACACATGAAAAATTAGTTAAGGACTGTGCTGGGCAGGCAGCTTCATTAGGAGAAGTCCAAACAGCAAAGTCTGGCACTTCTACTTTCTTCAGCTTAAAAAATCCATCCTCTTTGCTTGCTTTACTACTATTATTTGTACTACTGGTACTGTTGACATCTAAATTTTGGCGATCCTTTTTTTTTAGTATTTATTAATTGTATTGAAAAATTAGAGATTAATTTCCAATCCCTTAACAAAAATTTCTTTCGTTACAATTGCATTGCATATAGACATTAGGAGCATTTGCATCACTGGTTTGAAAATTAAAAATTAGAAAAAATTTAAAAAATCAAAAATCAAAAATAGTTAAAATCAAAAAAATTAAAAATTAATTTAAAAAAATCGAAAAAGAGGCCGGGCCAGGGCTGGGCCCGCCCGGCCCCCTGCGGCCCTTTTCCTTTCCTCGCACGGGCCCGGCCCACCTCCCTTTTCTTTCTTCCTCGGCCCGGCCTAGCCCACTCGTTTTTTCTTCTGCCCTTCTCTCTCGCGCAGAAGCAACCTGCAGGAAAACAGAAGGTGATGATGATGCAGCAAGCCAGCAAGTCAAAGCGCAGAAGCAGCAGCAGAAGCGCAGAAGCAACGGCAGAAAGAGCAGGGCAGCGAGTCCGAGGGCAGAAGCGAGGTCGGCAGAAGGCGAAAGCAGAAAAGGGAAAGAGGGAGCAGCAGCGCAGCAAAAGAGGGGGCAGCGAGGAGAGTTTTTAGTCGAGGCTCAACTGAGAGAACTGGGCGGGAGAAGACAGAATAAAAGAAAAAGACGAAGACAGAATTAAAAAAAAAGGGGGGGGGGGGGGGGACAGAACGGAAAAAACTGGACCGAAAAGGGGACCGAGGGAGACTGAGAGATTGAGAGTGAGAGAGCAAAGGGAAAGAGTGAGAGACCGCCGGCAGCCACGCCTGACCCGAGGTCCACGTCCCGTTGCCATGCCTCCGCTCTTTGTCCTTGAAGCCAGCCGGCGTTTAGTCGCAGCTGGAGCGAGGAGACAGGGCGAAGTCAGAGGTGAGAGAGCAGACCCAGAAGAGCGTTTGAACGCTGCCGGAGTCCGTTCGTCAGCCACCGTCCACCGTGAAGCCTCGCTCGAACCAGGTAGGTTTAGGGGCATTTTTTTTTGTGCTGTTTCCGCAAGCGTCGGGCCGGAGCTCGCGCCGACCAGTTCGGGCGAGCCCCGGCCCCTGCCGTACCTCAGTTTACGTCCTTGTGTGTACTGGAATGATCTTTTAGAAGCTTGGACCCGAGCCGTTCCTGCTCGAGCCAAAAATCCTTCGTTTCAACAACGCACACTCCCTGTTTGTTAAAATGCCTATATGAAGCCCAGATTTTTTTCTCGCCGGATCCGCATTCGGTAGCTTAGTTTGTGGGTGTTTGTTTGTATATTGTGGATCTTCCTTTGCCGTTGTGTTTTTCTTCATGTTATGTCGATTTTTCATGAGTGGCCCGCGTCGAGTCGAGTGGGGATGTCCTCGGTTCCGGCATCGGAGCGCGTTCACGGTCACCGGCGGCCAGCGGCGTCCGGCGTCGGTCGGACGGAACGATCGACGCCGGACGATGACCTGGCGCCCCTCTAAAGGCCGGGACAAGCTCGTCGCGCGCGGAGGCGGGCCGGCGAAGAAGCCGCCGGAGCTTCGGTCGGGCGTGCATGGGAAACGTACATACGTGAAGAAGAAGACGACCAAGAATAAAAAAGATTAAAAAACAAGAAAAACAAAAAAGGAAAAGACAAAAAAGGGCCAAAAAAAATAAAGATAGGGGAAGAGGACGGGCTTCGCCGCGGGCCTACTTCGGTTGGGTTGACTTGGTCACGGGCCGGTTTTCTTAGTTGGGCTAGAAAATTTAGAAATCAAATTGCGTTTTTTTTAAGAAATTCGTGTGGGCCCTTTTGTTTTGTTTTTTTAGTGGGCTTAGGGCTGGCCCGGCCTTTTGTAGTCCGACCCGGACCGACAGGGTCCGAGTAGATTTAGTAGGGCCGGGTTTCCTGATCCTAATTATTTTTATTCAAAATTTCAAAATTTCAGAAAATATTAAAAAATATTAAAAAAATTAAAAAATCATAAAAATTTCGAAATTCCAGAAATTCCATGGAAAATTCAGAAACCTGAAAATTTATAAAATTTTCGAAAAAAATATATATTTTTTTAAAAATTTCGAAAAATATTAAAATATTAAAAATCCCGAAAAAAAGAAGAAGCTTTTCAAAAATCCCAAAAATTCCAAGTTTGTTTTAGAGTTCTCTAAAAAGTTCTAAAATAATTCTTGGACCAATTTTCACTTAAAAAATGTCGAAAAATCATCAGTTTGAAATTGTGAAATTGAATAAGTTCTTATGGTTTCACCTTAGGATTTTTATCTTCTGACACAATTGCCCTTGATTGCACGTTTATGATGCAATGATTATGGAGTTTAATTAGGATTGCCATTTATTTATCTTTTAATGCAATGTGTCATTATCTCCTGCAATTTATTTAACGCTTTCTTTAATTACTAATTATTATTTTGATGATTGCGCATCCGCATGATCATCTCACATGTTAGTGGTTATGTCTAAAATCAATCCAAACTACATGGCTAATTTTTTTTTTAAATGAACAAGATTAAGTACCGAAAGGGCACTAATTAGTTAATTAGTATAATCAAGTCCCCAACCCTAGAATTTTTGGTTGTGTAGAAAGTTAGGCCCACTCCCATGCCTCGCTTGATTTCTAGCTGACCCCAATAGGCTAGTGGTGACTCCTTATTTGAAGATTTTTTATGAATATCTAATGTCACGTGGGGTATAGGCTTGGGAGAGCCTATGTTTAATGAGGGTCTTAGACCCACATTTTGTACAATACCCCTAAATCTATTCGTTTAGATATTTCTTTTCCCCACGGAACAGAAAAAATATGTCGCGACAGGTGCAATGCAATAATGTTTTCTGGACCAATTCCCTCTGCTCCATTCCTCATTATGCTTAGGCGCAAAGCCTCTCAAGCAACTGTAAATTGGTAATTTCTTGGGATTGCAGAGTCCGAAAGGCCTGCACTTGCCATAAACATATGTTCACCCAAGATGACCAAATAATCTCCCAGATACACCCATTACCATTCCAAGAAGGCTGTACTATATCACCACTTGATTTCAATAAATGGTAAGACAGGAGAAGCCTCAGATTCAAAATTGTAGGTGAGATAGAGTTCCTTCCTTATAACCAACAAGGCTAAATCCATTGAGATAGACTGATTTCATGCCCTGCGCTGTAATAAAAATCTTACCATTCCATGGACTACTTCACCAAAATGGTTTGGTGCCATTCCAAGTGAAAACTTGAGGAATGTTTACTGAATCTAGACCATTAGTCCAAGCTTAAATTGATGGGTGGAGAGAAAGACCATATGAATATAAAAAACATATCCTTTGTCAAGAGATGTGTGCAAATTGAATTATGAGAGACAAGTGCAATTTTGACTATGCACATTTACATGAAATCTTGATCATGCACATTCATGAAAGGGATAACATTGGCACTTATACCATGTTAAAAAGTACAATTCAAAAGATTAAGATGGTATGTTGAGGAAGCTCACATGAATATAAAAAGCATTTAAAATCTATTGTCAATCGATGTGGGATAATACTTCAACATAGACTAACCAAGAAGCTTCCAATTGATGGATCAATAGGGTTTTTCCATGATGTGATCACCTGCTTCACATTTGTTCTTACATTTGAATTGTGCTTCAGCGTTGCCATGAAAGTGTCAGTCATTTGGTCAAAACTTTGCCAAAGTATTTGTGAGTTATTCGCACTGGAACTCATACTTTGTTTGAGCAAGATAAAGTTACCAAAGTCTAATAGTTATCCATTTCCTGAACTTCTTGTTACATTGCAGATTAAAGTATGAACCGCGCTTCATTCATATTAGTACTCTCTATAGATAGTTTCTAGATAGGCCTAGCAACGATTGCTAGAAAGTCAAAGAAGTCATGCCCCCATGAATGATAGCTTAGCGATCTTGACGACCTACCTATTTCTTGTCAAATTGAAACATGTACTAGATAGATGAAGATGTAAAAATCAAGGGAAAAATTATACATGGCATGAACAAAAAAATTAGAGATTCGCCTATCGTGGTAAGGAGCTTTACAGGATTCCCACAAGGTATTGTTGGAAATCCGAAAACAGAGTCTCCATACCAAGTTTTGTAAAAAGACTTGAAGTCTTCCATGGTCTCCATGGTTGTGATGTCCTACATTAACAACTTGGTCCGATGAGGATGAAGAGTGATCACCAGGGCTAGAGGGTCTAATCAAGGAGCGGCTCTTGATAAGTTTCTAAAATGGTAAAAGGGGAACAAATGAACCAAACCATGCACTGAACAGAGAGAAAGCGATTATGGAATATGTGTGTGTGAAAACTAGAGTAATTCAAGAGGTGTCTTTTAATATAAAGGCAAGTTTTGTTTTGAAACTCCATAGTTAAGCAAGCCTAGGTTAGAGCATTACTAAGACTTCCTAGGAAAGTGCGTGCCTATACGCCAAAAGATAAAATCGTTAAATTTAATATGGGACAAGCCAAAATGGACAATATTTTGTATGAGTTAATCCAAAAAAAATCACATCGAGCGACCTTCGCTTGAGGCTTGGGTGGTTATCAAGTGGAGGCGAAGTAACTCCTACTTTTGACTTTTTATAAGTTTCGTGAGGTCACAAATGATGATTAGCTAAATTAAACATTATCATCAAGTATTCCAAGCCGCTTACCACTCTATTTCCATTACAGATTCACTAAATAGAGATTAAAACAATGTCATTACTTTCTATACTTTTATCCCACCTGCCAATGGCGGAAAGTACTAATATCCCACGTTCTTGTCATATTTGCATCTTTAATGCATTTATAGAATAGGAAGTCAAACCTTCAATTATATACATATATTACAAATAGCAGTATCAATTCCTCTAGGCTATAGCATAATCTTTCCATTGGCTATCGACACAGTGAATCAAACATATTCCTAGCCATTTGCTATTGTCCCTTAGCTGTGTTTGGCAATTAGAATAAAATTCTGGATAAAATAAACTTAATCCTATCTTGTATTCGGTACCTACTCAAGACAGGATAAAGTCAGATATAAGAGGAATAGGTTCAATAAAATTATAAAATAACATAGTAGGAAAGTAATTTTTCTAGAATAAGAAGATTCTTAAATTAAGAAAGTTGAAATTATATTTCAATATAAATAATATTTGAATTCTAATATAAGAAATTCAATATAACAAAAAATAACAATTTAATTTTTTTAATTTAATCTTATTTTTATTTATATATTCGATTTTAATTCTATCTTATGATATAAATGCAATTTATAAATATATATTTATATTTATTTCATACTTTAGATACTTTAGTACATTAGGTATATTAGTACAATTTATTATTTAATAATATTTTATTAGAGAATGATGGAAGGGGAAAGAAGAAATAAAAAAGAAAATAATTAAAAATTAAATGAAAATAAAGTAGATAAGAGTGTCGTGAGAGATTTTTACCATCCCTTTTGTAAACTTTTAGGTTCATTTACACTGATATGCCGTTTATATCAAAAAATATATATGATATGATATGAATATATCTTACTTTATTATTACGATGTACCAAACAGTTGACAGGATAAAGCAAAATTCTTAGATTTCACTAGTCCTATTTAGGTTAGAAATCTAGAAGACCAAACATAGCTTACAAGATATTGTGGTATTAGGAATTTAGGAATAACATGAGGGCATTGTTGAGCTGTTTTTCATCGTTTTGTCTTCTTGGATTGTTTTATGTAGTTCAAGATTTCCTTTTCAGGTCATTTCTAAAAATTCATCAAATGATGTAGTTCCAAACCTTAGTGTGTTGGGTGTCTTTGGAGTCATGAATCTCTGGTTGCTGATTTTTTTCTCGGTCAGAATAGGAAGATCCCCTGCTCTTGTAACAATATCATTACACAAAAATGTATGTTCTGTAACAGTATCATAACACGAGAATGCACAAAGTTTCAAGAAAATTTTCATCTTGTGATAGAAAAATAAGTCATCATAAGACTCTTCATCAATAAAAATAAGTATCATAAGATAAAGAGAGTCTATCCTTGACTCATCTCCAGAGACATTCATGGCCATTTTTCCTTTTCTGTTTTAATGACTTGGTGTCCACTCTCCTCCTCTTTCATAGCAAGCCCCTATCGGCTGAATTAACTTTGTTTTCAGCTTATTTCAAAGGGCGATTCTCTGGACAAATACCAAGTATCTATCAGCTAATCCTCCAAAACATTCTAAAAAATATTTTTCGGTGTTGGTACTTTGAAACTTTGATTGGCATGTTTACAATGCAAAGAGACATTCTCGTTGAAAACGCTTTCTGTAGTAAGTTGAAGTAAGCAGATTCTTCATTGTCTTAAGAACCAAAAATGAGAAAGGTGTTTATCTGATACTTTTACAGTGGCTGGTGCTTTAGTTACTAATATGATCTCATACAATTGGAAATCCGGAACAAAAG
>MU091281.1:0-12960 GCA_014858505.1 Corymbia citriodora subsp. variegata
CACTGTTCTGTCCGACACATCTGTTCTGCACGCATCTTGATGTGAAAGACATTCTCGTGAGTAGGGGTGTCAATGGGTCGGGTCGGGTCGGGTTTTGATGTTACCCGACCCGACCCTAATCCTACAGGGTCATGCTTTGGCCCGATCCGACCCGACCCGAAATGCATTAGACCCAAACAAAAGGGTCGGGTCGGGTCGGGTTGGGTCGGGCCAGAGCATGACCCTTTACAAGTTTGGTTTCAATTTCTTGTTTAGCTTAAAAACTCTAAAGAATTAAAAGCCAAAACGTACAGAGAGAGATAAAAACTTCTTTTCTTTTGTTTATTTTATCCTACTTTACCATTTTTTCTCAACGGATGAAGACCAAAACGCACGAATGGTACTAGTGTCAAAAAGGCTTGCGTGCGACCCGTTTTGACCCGACCCGACCCTAAATTTAGGGTATTTTCGGGTCGGATCTGAGTATGGAGCCGGTATCGGAAAATACCCTAAGTTTAGGGTCGGGTCGGGCCGGGTCGGCTCGGCTCGGGTCTTTTTGACACCCCTATCCGTGAGTGCATGAAGCTGCGCCGGAAGTCAACTACACGCCCGGTACGAGTCTCGTGGCGTTGTCCGCCGAGCAATCGATGAGCAGCGACCTTGATTGTGCCCCTCGGCAGAGAAAGCGAAAGAAGGTGGGGACATGATCGCGGATTGCATTTCTAGCATGTTCGCCTTTGGCTTTTCGTGCTGACTAGATTATGAAGTTGCGTTTGATGATCGGAACAATGATTGAGATGTGATAAAATAAGGTAGGATAAAGAAATCCTTTAGAGAATAAATCAGGTTTAATTATATTCGTCGTTTGGTACACTGTAAGACAAAATCCAAGAATATTTTTAAAATGCAATTAAATTAGACATATTGAAACATTACAAAAATAAAAATGCTTTACCTCTGACTCAGTCACTATGACAAAGACCCTAATCACGTCGAGAAAGCACTTTGCCTCCAACTCGATTGTCACTTCCAGCACCTCCTTCATCTTCATCGCTGGCTTGAAGAACATGTATGCAAGCTCGAGCAACCCTGGCATGTACTTCTGGTACAATATGGACACCCTTCAAAGGCATAGAAGGGTATTTGGTTCTCAAGTGACATCATGTCGCAGCGGGCGTTGTTAACCATCCATGGCTTGCTAATGATCCAATCGCTACCCCTACCCTTATTGACCAACACCGAGTTGAGGCCTAACCTCAGGGGACCCCAGATCTAGGTTCCCTTAAGGCTAGCAACCTTGAACCTTAGGTTGCGAGCCTCAAATCCGAGGTCTAAAGCATCAAACCACGTCAATCCAATGGGTCTAGATAGAGAGGGAGGGAGTGTGAGTAAATGGGGATGACTGTGACAGGATGGGAATGGACAACGAAGTGTGTGGCAACTCATGCTAGCCTGTGACAACGACCGAGAGAGATGCTACGATGTCGAACGGCAAGGAAGCTTGCTCGCTGGTCTGAGACAGTGAAGCTGGCGCCCTCTTCTCTCTCCTTAAGTCCTTTCCCCTCTGTCTTCTCATTGCCATGGCTCACACTTTTCTATTCCTTTTTTTGTCTTTTTTCTTATTTTTACCAAATAGCAAGTATCTTATCCGAATGTATCCCACGCTGTAGATGGTTTTCTTATCCGAACATATCCAAGTCTTGCATTACCCCAAACAATAGATAGGATAAAAGATTGTCATGTCTTAAGTTATGTCCAACCCACTAGATACAGCCTAACTCATTGTCTCTTTTGTCTCTATTAACCAAAGAGTTTATTTTGTATATGAGCATTCGCACGATAAGTTTATTTCGCGCATAGGCCTTTTGTTGAGATTATTTGCCATCTCATACATAATGGTTTTATTGCATTTTTTGTTACATAACACTAAATTCACATATTCCAGCTATAATAATCCAATGAGTCGTTGGATCTAATGCATGGCACAAGGTACATCCACTGAAGATTACATCCCTTGTGACACGTCTCTCTCCTGCCGTTCCCCAAAACTAGGGCTAGGAGGAGCTGGTTATGCCATCCTATCAACGATAGGCAGGACATAAAGATCCTATAAGTTTAGAGAAGTTCCGAATCAAACGAGATTTCTAAGAAAAGACCATCCACGAAGCTTGTCATCACATCCCGATGTCCGTGCAGCAAAGCTAAGTGAATTGATTCCTCTAGTCTAGCCTAACGCCCAACAGCTTGATTGGAAAGCGAACGGCCCAAACACAGCAAAGAAAATCCGGAAGAGAAAGAGCCCATTCAGGAGAAAACCGACACAGACGCATAAGATTTCATTTGGGCCATAACCCAAATGGCAGGTGCACTTGAATTCAGCAAAAGGGACAGACAGCCAGGAGGGAAATAAAAAGAAAAGGGAAAAATCAAGCTATCAATCGACCCGGTACCCGGGTAGGCTGAAAATAATTTATTGTAAAGAAGCGATTCTGACATAGACAATCAATAGGAATGGAGACAAGTGTTCCAGGATTGCCATAACGCGAGAGCCCATATTCAAAATACAGAACGCGCCCCGATAAAATAATGTTGATTGGCTTCTTCTCCACTTCCGAGACAATATGTTTTTGCAGGGGTTTGATTGGGGGTGGGATAACGTGCGATCGTGCCCCTACTGCCTCCCACGCGTACGCTGGAGCGAAGACGCGTCCTAACATATGTAAATTGTCATTATTACTACTACTAATTGTGTTATTTTAACCCCCTGCGCTCCTCTTCCTTGTCGTGCCCAATACTCAAATGAGTTTCACTCCTTTTGAATCCGATCCATCGAAACGTGGCCCGTGCACCTCAGAATGGGGGATTAAAAGGATCTGTGTTTTTCTTCTTGGGATCTTCTCCCTCTTTGCTGCACAGCCCCACCACCACGGCTCTGCCACCGCTCCCGCTCGATCGGTCTCTCAAACTCGATCGACGTCAACCATGGAGACCATGACCTTTTGTGTATTTTTCGATGTAAGAGACCTGCTCATGTACTTCTATATTTACGAGACATTGGATTTGTCTTGATGGACTGAGTTCTCTACTGTGAAAGCGGCTATTGGAGGATAATGATGAAGCCCGCACATTTCAACAAACTCTTCCACAGTTAATACAACTTCCATGGAGATCAACTTTCTGCCACTTTTTTGGCCATGTAGTAAAACTCAAAAGCAAGTTCACAAACTCAGATTTTCAAACCAGTTTTAACGACTGTGGCCGGATGCTTGTGGCCATCACCAAAAAAATTCCAAATTTCGCACCAACACAAATAGATACAGAATGACATGAGACACTTTTCTAGTATACAATTGCACCAATCCTTTCCCGGTCAAATTCTATCTCTGAATGAATCACAATTCATGCTGGTGACAATAGTTCTGTTTTGATCCCCACAAAATTCCTGCCAGCTTGATCCAGCAAGTCGAATGGCAATGAAGAAGCGGATTAGAAAATTGAGAAGTCAGACGGAGGGCTCAGGATAAACGGATGACTCTCTCTCACTGGACTGTAAAATTTCTTCTTATAGATGATCACGCGATGTACAGAGTCGAATTTCTATTATGGGTTAACCAATCTGTTGACTTCATCAATAGACCTCCGGCAAAAAGGACATGCTTTGCTCTCCTCCTTGATCCTGCAATAGATGTTCTTATGTGAATGATTTGTACTCGTAACACACATATTACATGGTACATGCTCGTCGAAAGAATACCTTTGAGCACAGTCATAACAAGTAGCAGAGTGTCCACAAGGGACGAAGGAGCAATTTCTTTGCTCGTCACAGCAGATCACGCATGATTCCCCATCATCATCATCATTGGTTCGATACCTGGACTCCAACTCCTCCGGCCTTATAAGAGCCACCTCTGCCAGACCCTGAACAGGAATTTGGGGGGCTTCGTCTTCATTGACCTCATTCTCAAAATCATATAATCCAAGGTACTTCAGTATTAGAAAATTGACAATCACAATGAATCCTGCAGATTTAGAAATTATTAGGCTGTATCTTAATCACTAGTCATGAACAAAAAAGGCGTGTTCTCATGGGAGATTTCTCGATTTCTGTACCTAGAATTGCAATGTAAGTTACAACACGAGCCGCAAAAGAGAGCTTGATATACCAATCACCGAGGTCACCCTGAAGTTATTGTGACCACCAGAAGTTAAAACTTTGGAGGTTCCATTGTGTTCACAAAGCAACTTAGGAGATAAGAAATTACACTGCTTGGTGTGGTAACCACCACATACTGAGTATTAGGGAAGAGGAGCTTCAGCTGACAGGACCCCTTTAATGTCGAGCACATGATCTTCGCCTTTGTTATGTCATATATCTTTGATGAAACGTTCATGCTCAACGACATGATGATGCTCCTAGAATTGGCGTTTATGACTCTTACGTAGTATTTGTCATCTTCTTCAATAAAGTACTCAGCTTCTTTAACTGAAACGAAGCAAACTCGATCCATTCACAATATAGCACATATCAAACTGTGTCTAAATCACTTGAGCAGTTGCTCCGCTAATTTTTTAACTTCCACAGACAAGGTCTCATCAAAGCCGCAAGAAAATTAGCATTACATTGACCGGCACCAGCATGACTGCCCTGAAATCCTTTCAATATGGAAGATCTTTTTATCCATATTGAGGTTGATCTAGATCTATCACAAGACATGATGCACTATTGCTGCTAATGTGGGGAAAGAACCTCGTAAAACTATCCTCTGTACAGCTAAAAATTCCTACTTCTGAAGATGAAGGGGGGGAAACCTTGGTGTCATAACGTGAAACTGTTGCTATAAAGTCTTACAGTTAATTGGTTCTTTGAGCGCTGCAGCATCAGGGGAACTCGAAAAGCTTGGCTGCAACGTTTCGTACTTGAGCTCTCCTGCAAAAATTGAGATTGCTAGCCTGAGAAAACTATCCAAGATTACAGGGCTATATATTCCCACCTGTTACATTCCTAATGCAAGTGCTGACTTACCTTTAATCAGGGCGACTTGCAATTGATTTAAGTGGCTAGTCTGAGCTTCCCATCGCATTCGGATTTGCGAACCTCTATTTAACCACAGGTTGAATCCCTGCACCGCAGCGTTGGAACCATTTAAATCTCGCAGATTTGATCCAACACCATCGTTTCTGATCTGTAACTACCAAGGAACCAAAGCTGCAATAACAGAATCTGATGAACTCTCCACGTTACCTTGCGATTGTAGGAGCCCACGATCAGATAATTGGACATGGTCCAGTTCGTCTCGTAGCTCAACTGAGGCTTCTCGGAGAAGCCATAGACACTGACCCCTTTCCTAGCTTCGTCCCGCACTTCGACCCTGTCGATGAACAATGAGCTCACCTTGATCAGCCTCGACGAGCTCGGGCTAATCACCATGCGAGAGTCCCCATAGTATCCATACCTCAAGCTCGCCGAAACTGCAAAGAACAAAGAAGATTCTCGATTCAATCCAAGGCTTCGCCGAGAGAATCGCATTGCCGAGAAAAATCTAAAATTTACATACCACATAGCCAAAGAGTCAGAGGAACTAGCAACAGAGCCCAGGCCCCCTGCCTCCGCTGCGCCGGCGGGCGGTTCTGGATCCTTCGCTGCAACTGATACGCGATCGAGTAAACGGCGAAGAAGAGAAGGAATCCGTTCACCATCCAGATATGGTGGAGCAAGTGCTTCGCCATCGCATAAAAGGCAAGAAAAAGCAGGAATTGGATCACTTTCTCAGCAGCTGCAGTGGCGCAGGAGGGAAGGAAGAGAGGGAATTGGATCGCCATTGGGCGCGGAACGAAGCGAAAGTTGAAGTGGTGGAGGTGCGTACAAGTCAAGTCGGTGGTCTCTATTTAAACGTGAACGTTCAAACTTCAAAGAATCACAGGTCTATAGTAAACGGACCGATGTCTGCTGAAGCCTGCTGCTGTTCCAACTTCAGCGGACTTTAATAGACGAAGCAGTAAACGGACCAGACGTCCCGCGTGGGGGATCTAATTAAAAAAACTTCGCAACTCCTACGTACACAGAAGAAGAAGCCCTAAAACCCGACCTAATCTCCAGCGCTTGGCACCCAGCCAATAACGAGTAGATCCCGAGGTTTCTGCTGTACTTCCGAATCGTAACGTTTTCTTAGAAACCTCAGATCCGATCAGTGAATCGAGCAGGAGACCGAAGCCGACCGCGGAAGATTCAAAAGAAAAGAATAAAGGAAGAGAACCAAGAACGAAGAAGAAGAAACGACTGTGATTCGATCAAAGGTATTAGGTTTTGGTCTTCTGAAGCCTGCTGCCGTTCCAACTTCAGCGGACTTTAATAGACGAAGCAGTAAACGGACCAGACGTCCCGCATGGGGGATCTGCGGGATGCGCGTCGTCTTCAGGAAGAAACAAGAATAGGTCTGGTGCGAGGGAATTGCGCCGCCATTGACGACGACGGCGCAGGCAGGCGCAGGGGCAGGAGCGAAGAAGGAGAGGAGGAAAACGGAGGGGAAGTTTGGTCAGAAGCAACGCTGCGACAGTTCGTTGACCTTTTGAGACCCGGAAGAGGAAGAGAAAATATTAGGTGGGCCGGGTGCGCCAAGTAAGCGTGCGCCCCCGCCAATCAGGAAGTGACGCGTGGCTCCACATCTGCTCGGGTGGCCCACTGGCTTTTCCGCACAAAATATATTATTTTCCTTTTTCTATTTAAAAATTTAAGGCCATTAATAGACCTGTCGCTGTTCCTTTAGGCCTGCATGCATTAATGGCGCTCTCTCCCCTGACCCACGCTGCAGCTTCACTTCCCTCCTTTCTTCCCTTCCGAATTCAAAATTTTGCGTAAGAATTCGCTCCCTGCGTTGCGTTGCCTCTTCAGCCTACTCCAGTACTGGGTCATCCTCGCTCTCTGCCCCGAAGCTCGTTGCTTCTTCGGCCTGCGTTCTTGTGTTGCTTCTCCGCCCTGCTTCGGCGGTAACTTGTGGTTTCCTTGCGCAAGATGGCGAGGAATGTTCTGACTGTAAGTCGCGGACTCCAAGCGATTCGTAGTCCTAGCTCTCTCCGATTTAGCTTCGAATCTGTTACGTCGATTTCTTTCGCGGCTTATAACATTGAGTTGATTCTTTCCCTGATTTTTGTTGTTCTCTCTGTTTTCCCTAGTGTTCGCGCGGTTCCCCTGGTTTCGACTCTTGATCTCCCTCCTCGTGTGGAGGTGGGTTGGGGGTAAATTTCGATCTTTGGCAGGAGCCGAAGATGACGAGTCTGCGGAAGGGCTCCAAGGTGTGGGCGGAGGCCGGGAAGCAGGTCCTGGTCGTGACCGCCGCTGGTAAATTTTTTTTTATTTTTTGTCCTCTTCTCATTAGCGTGCGCGTATGCGCATTTGCTTGTTGGGATATGAGGGTGTTGAGTTCCTTTCTCTGCGTAGGTTTTGGTTTTGCTGGAGAAGCTGCATCCTTGGGATGCGGATGGCGAGGAAAACAATGGAGTCGACGACATGACCAAGCTATTGGTTCTTGCTCATGCTTTCTTTGTGACTCCATGATGTCCCAGCAAAACTTCCTGTAGGAATGGGGCGTCCTCAATTTGCTCTCTTGCTCGCTTGCTGATGTCTTGGTTTATGTACACTCTTAGCTAAATGACTTCTGATTGCTTGCGACTGTACTCTTTTATCCTCTTTCGCGTTACATATTAATCTGTAAAAGCCATCGATGTTTTTACCAAAAGGAAAAGGAAAACGCTACATGTTGGGCACTGCCTGTTCAATTACATTGCACACGGATGGGAAATGATGTTTTGCCTAGCTCCATGTCTGTCATTTTCATTCATAGACTTCGCTAAATAGAAAGGATGTGCCGAGAAACCCCGGCTGCAGCTGAAACTCGAATGACGAACTTAACACAAGCTCGCCTATATGCTTCATCCGATAATCCTGGCATTTGATGTTTTCGTTTTTCCTGGGTGGTAGTCAGCAGTCACCTTAGAAGAATGTCAATCAATTTAAGAACACTGTTTCCTCCAGAGGGAGTAAATGACAAATACGGAATGCTGCCAGCCCACAAGTCCGAAATACCACAGCCAAAATTAAATCCCACTTTGTCTGGATGGTGTGTTTAGGATGCAAATATCGATTTTCTCTAAAAGTACGCATTCATAGAACACGGGCAAAAAGGGTGAGCGAGATGATAAAAGCGTGAAAAATTCGTTACACTAGGGAAATAGCAATGTTGTTTCAGGCCTAGTACAATGGAGCAATTACATCCACTGGGCCATGAGAGTTGGATTCATATTGCTTCATCAATGGATGAGGAACCGTTGGAACAGAATACAAGAGATACAACAGAAACTGGTGGGGAGAGTGACAGAGAGCCGAGCAGAGCCATCAGAAAAAATCAATCTCTAAATAATAACCCGAAGGTTTCATATCCACACCCGTCACTTCACTTTCCGATGTCTGTGGAGTGCTACTAGCGGGCTTCATCGGAGACTCTGGTGCTACTGGTCTGGGCACATCCAGTGGATTTGCACAGCGAATAAGCGCCCAGTTGACGCTCTGAAAGAACGGGTGCTGTTTGATCTCGGTGGCGCCACGCCTATAAGCAAGCCGATGCTGTAGTTCCTTAACAAGTAACCCTCTGATCAAAACTCGCACTTGGTGCCTTTGCCGGAGAGCATGCAGATCCCCCATCTTCAGCTTAGTCACGTCGTCGACTCCATTGTTTTCCTTGCCATCTGCATCCCAAGGATGCAGCTTCTCCGACAAAACCAAAACCTATGCACAGAAAGGAACTCAGCACCCTCATATCCCAACAAGCAAATACGCATACGCGCACGCTAATGAGGAGGACAAAAAAATAAAAAAAAATTTACCAGCGGCGGTCACGACCGGGACCTGCTTCCCGGCCTCCGCCCACACCTTGGAGCCCTTCCGCAGACTCTTCATCTTCGGCTCCTGCCAAAGATCGAAATTTACCCCCAACCCACCTCCACACGAGGAGGGAGATCAAGAGTCGAAACCAGGGAAACCGCGCGAACACTAGGGAAAACAGAGAGAACGACAAAAATCAAGGAAAGAATCAACTCAATGTTATAAGCCGCGAAAGAAATCGACGTAACAGATTCGAAGCTCGCTTGGAGTCCGCGACTTACAGTCAGAACATTCCTCGCCGTCTTGCGCAGGGAAACCACTATCTACCGCTGGAGTAGGGCGGAGAAGCAACACAAGAACGCAGGCTGAAGAAGCAACGAACTTCGGGGCAGAGAGCGAGGATGACCCAGTACTGGAGTAGGCTGGAGAGGCAACGCAACGTAGGGAGCGAATTCTTACCCAAAAATTTGAATTCGCAAGGGAAGAAAGGAGGGAAGTGAAGCTGCAGCGTGGGTCAGGAGAGAGAAAACGCCATTAATGCGTGCAGACCTACTTCGAAGTAGAGGAGTGAGAAAGGTCTATTAATGGCCTTAAATTTTTAAATAGAAAAGGGAAAATAATATATTTTGTGCGGAAAAGCCAGTGGGATACCCGAGCAGACGTGGAGACACGCGTCACTTCCTGATTGGTCGGGGCGCACGCTGACTTGGCGCGCCCGGCCCACCTAATATTTTCTCGGAAGAGGAAGGTTCTTCGTAGTTGCAGATATTTTTTCATTTCCCTTTTTTCAAATGAAGAAGTTTAGTTGGACGTCAATTTTGAAATTCAAAGTAGCCCCCACCAATTATATTGCTTGCTAGAGAAAGATGTGAAACTTTGGCATTTTTTCATGATTGACGTACATGAACCTCAAACTTTAACACAATTTTTAAGGTGGGTTTTGAATTTTTGATTTGTTTAATATAGTTTCTAAATTTTACTCTTATGTGTAATGTGATTTTTAAATTTTTGATACATACTCAATTTAATTAATAAATTATATGAAAATTTTGTAATATTAATTTTATATTAATTCAAATTTATGGATAATATGAAATATTTTTATACAATATAATGACTAAATTGAACATGTAGCATAAGTCTAAGGACCATATTAAATAATTCAAAAGTTTAGAGACTATATTGTATATTAAAACAAAGTTCATAAATCATTTGTGTTATTTTCCCCTTCTTGATTAGATCAACGCCAATTTAAACGATTATATGAAATGTAAAATGAATATTTAGATATTCTAATAAAATCGAAAATATTTAAGTGAATTTGAACTTTCCATTTAGAATTATCATACTCTACCCATCATATGTGCTTCGATACATGTTCTGTCTAAATTCTATAAATAAGGTTTCATTTGGAAAAACAAACGCTCCTAGCAAACTCTCGTGTCTTGGACTCACCGAGCAAGGTCTATACAACTTCTTTCAAGGCTAATGCCACATTTGATGCCAGAGATAGGACTCGTCTTTTGAATCTACACTTTATCGATAGTTGGTTGGCAGTCTTAAATATTTCATTATTACTCAACTTGACATTGCCTATATTATTCACATTGTTATTTAGTACATGACTATATCTCGCACGACTCATTTTGTTGTAGTCCTACAAATTCTTCATGCTAATGGTATGTCATTTCATTACCTTCACCTTTTGCTTATTCTACCTTGGAATTGACATCTCATTTTGACACTGACTAGACTGACAACTTTCTAGATTGTCACTCCACTACGAGCCCCTTTTTCTCTTTTTAGGCACCTTACTTATGGCATTGCAAGAAACATACTATTATGAGCTCTCACATATCATTATTGCTCGCTTTAGTATAGAAATAGAATATTCGACTTGTATCCACTTCACCTGCTGAATCAATGGCTAATGTTTTTATCAAGACACACCCACTTGAACATTTTCTAAATCTTTTTCTGCACACTCAAGTAGGACCTACTTCGAATCACATTGAATTTGAGGAGACGTTAGAGATATATTAAGGAGATTTTGCATACTTTCTCAATCGATTGTAATTTATACTTTGCGACTTTATATCACTATCTCTTAAAGCCTACAAATAGTATTAATCATCTACCGAATATTACAAGCTCTGCGTGTCTGCATATTCAACGAATGCTTCCACGAGGAGCGTTTAACAAAATGGAAAAGAAAAAACAAATGGGGGGAGGAGGAGGAGCAAATGCGAAGTAAGAGGGACGCGTACCGCGAGCACCAATGAAAAGAACATGGTCCCCACCACCACTTCTCCCCGCGCAGACCGGCCGGCACTTGTTTTCGTTGAATGTCTGATTCTCCCATCGTTGGTCTTGGGGAATAAGCCACGGGGGACGGTTTTGCGTCAATTTTTGCCGCTCGGGAGGCCTTCCGGCCAATCATCGCAACTCGTCTCTCTTTATGTCGTAACTGACTAAAACGCGTTTCTCTCGACGCTTTTTGTACGATTTTCCTTACGGCGGCCTTAAAGAATGAGGGCGAGAGAGAGATGGGGACTCTCTTGACCTTCGGCTTTTCAGGGTCCTTCCTCTCCTCTTTTCCTTGAATTTTCATATATACCGCACTCAATGCACGATAAATATGCCTTTTGCAAGGAGAACTTCCACATGATAATTATTTTATTTATATTCTAAAATTATTTTTTTATTTCAGATTTATTTCTCTTATAGAATTCCATTTAATAAAATAATATTATTTTTCTATTTATATAATAGATTTCTATTCCAAATTATTAACGGAATTCTAAAACGCATTTTGTACGATTTTCCTTACCGCGGCCCTAAAGAATGAGGGCGAGAGAGAGAGATGGGGACTCTCTTGACCTTCAGCTTTTCAGGGTCCTTCCTCTCCTCTTTTCCTTGAATTTTCATATATACCGCACTCAATGCACGATAAATATGCCTTTTGCAAGGAGAACTTCCACATGATAATTATTTTATTTATATTCTAAAATTATTTTTTTATTTCAGATTTATTTCTCTTATAGAATTCCGTTTAATAAAATAATATTATTTTTCTATTTATATAATAGATTTCTATTCCAAATTATTAACGGAATTCTATAAGAGAAATAAATATGAAATATTATTAACGAAAAGTGTTTTTCAAATTATTCATTTTTCGCAAAATAAACGAAATCTTAAAATTCACTAGTAAATCAGGCCCTGAGATGTGCAATGTTTGATACCGCACAACAACAAATGATCTCAATGTCTAGGCAAAACTTACTAGGGTTTTAGTTAACATTGCTTGGTCAATGAATTCGATACGGTATTTCATACGTTACGATTAACCTAAGCGATTTATAGGGAATCATTTTTAGTAGAATAAATATGTAAGGACGTCGGCAGTACTGCTCAAATGATATTTAAAATGGATTTATCGATCTCGGAATCCCGAGCTGCCCCTTAAAATTCCCAAACTCTAATTATTATGCCCCACGGATGGAGAGGATTCGTCAGAGCAATAAGGTGCTTTGGCGATAACTGTATTGTCTAATGATTGATTAATTTAAACCCCAACAATCGTTAGCACTTCAGCTGGAGAGATATGCGGAAGGAAGCGGTTCGATTAGATGTCCGAAGAAAGCGCACGCGCGACGCATCTGAGGTCCCTCGGGGTCATCATCGACCCCACTTCCGCCCCTGGATTCACTGTTCTGTCCGACACATCTGTTCTGCACGCATCTTGATGTGAAAGACATTCTCGTGAGTAGGGGTGTCAATGGGTCGGGTCGGGTCGGGTTTTGATGTTACCCGACCCGACCCTAATCCTACAGGGTCATGCTTTGGCCCGATCCGACCCGACCCGAAATGCATTAGACCCAAACAAAAGGGTCGGGTCGGGTCGGGTTGGGTCGGGCCAGAGCATGACCCTTTACAAGTTTGGTTTCAATTTCTTGTTTAGCTTAAAAACTCTAAAGAATTAAAAGCCAAAACGTACAGAGAGAGATAAAAACTTCTTTTCTTTTGTTTATTTTATCCTACTTTACCATTTTTTCTCAACGGATGAAGACCAAAACGCACGAATGGTACTAGTGTCAAAAAGG